>APFE031517646.1:69370-102270 GCA_000404065.3 Pinus taeda
GATGGTTTTTTGGTCCATGGTATTGGACACGATGGTTTTCGGTCCATGGTATTTGATGCTTCGGCATGTATAAATATGTATTGTAACATTGAAATGAATATAATGAAAAATCAAGCTGGTAGTCTCGGCTTTGGGATCCAGTGGGAAATCTCTGTGTATATGTGTTTTATATGTTATGCTCTCGCATTTTTATTTTTCCTGTGATTTAGAATTCGTATGCAAGTAATTTCTGTACGGGGTTAAAACCTACATTATGGACAAAACAGGCTCTTACTGACATTGGTAACGCCATTGGAAAGTTTATCTACGTGGAACCACACTGCCTAGGTGCACAAGACAAAAGGGTTGCCTAGATCCTCATTGAAAAGGATTATAGAGGGGGGTTCCTTGATCACATTGAGCTGCATTGGGGTGACACCTTCCTCCAACAAAGGTTGGATTATTGGGGGGTTCCATTCAGGTTCTCTTTTTGTCACAGAATTGGTCACATGCTTGAAAAATGCCCCTTCCACCCGGACAGATGTTTCCATGGCAGAAGATGTTATAATGGAGCCTCGAGGCCTCTCTTGGATATGGGTTGATAGGGTCGTCAGTTTCTAAAAGGCAAAGAGAACATGTCACATAAGCATCCTCTTCAACAATTAGGTACACACTCTCACCATAATTCCCACCTTCCACATGCTTTTGGATCAATTGTCTCTTCACCCATTACTATTCCTTCATCACTGATAAATTCGGCCAAATAAGATTTTCCGTCATCTGACAGCCCATTAGCTTTTATGTCTCATCCACCCCCCAAGCCTGCAACCTTCTAGGACATTCGTATCCCCTTTACAACTCCTCATCCTTACCCAGATATTCCATCCACCTTGCAAATTGCATATGTTGCTCCTCTGGCTCCACCCCACCGACAATCAAAAGATAAAGGCCCTTGCCTCAGTATTACTCCACCAAATTCTCCCACTGCTTTGTTGACAAATTCAGTTGGGCGTGACCTTGACCTCCTCCTACAAAGGAAGACCCTCGATCTCCAAACACTCAACATCTACAAACCGGAAAGAAGTTCATCCCCCCATATCAACTCGACCTCGGCAGGGAACATTCCAGTGCGTAGGAAACAAAACCGTGCTAGTTGCCACTTTCAGGGACGATCCAATAAAAATATTTTTTCTTCTCCTATGGACAGGTTCCTTGTTGACATCCCCATTGCTGACATCTCCCCTTCATGGGCCCTTAGAGCAAGGATTCCTGAGAAAGACCTATCATGATGTGCATCATTTCCCTTAATATTCGGGGCTTGGGGACCGCCCCTAAATATCTAGCCCTCAAAAACCTGTTGTTATCTCTACATTCGTTCATCATCCTCATTCAAGAGACAATGCACAATGTTCCTGATGCTATTCAATATTTCTGGAAAATGTTTCCAACCTGGCATATTTCTGCAACTGCTGTTATGGGTATCTCGGGTGGTCTAGTGGCCTTATGGGACCCAATATGGATCAACATTAAAGCTTTTGAATGTTTTGTTGGCATACTTCTGGAAGGTAATATCCGCGGCATGTTGGGTTATGTACATATCTTAAACATATATGCTCCATAAAGAGATAGAGGGGACTTTTGGGACTGATTCATATCATCTAGCTTGATGGACATGGAGACTCTCATTATAGCAGGAGATCTCAATTGTACTATCAGCTTGGATGAAATTTGGGGTTGATTCAGGAAAGCTGACCCACTGGCGGGGAAAATCCAAAATTCCATTATCATGAACAATTTCATGGATGTATGCCCCTCCAAAATTACCCCGACATGGGACAACGAATGCTCTGGCTTTGCCTATGTGGCCAAAAGATTGGATCGTTTCATGATCCATGAGAAATTGTTGGATTGTTTTGGTGATGTCCGAGTAAACACCATCAACAACTTTATATCATATCATAGACCCATCACTCTGCAATGGAGGAAAAGGGAGCCTCAAATGGGTTTCCCCTTCAAATTCAATAGAACAATCTTAGACGACCCTGAATTCAATAAGATGGTACATGACACTTGGGGAAGTATTAATGTCACTAGATCCTCTCCTATGCTCAGTATCCTGGAGAAACTAGACTCCCTCTGGGGATCAGTAAAATTATGTTAGAATAAGAAAATTAGAGACAACAGAAAAGAGCTGGTGAAAATTCAAGAACAACTGGACTCTCTTCAGGCCTCCATGTCCTCACATTTTCTCCCTGATCACATTAAAAAACTGGAACACAGGATGAAGGAAATTCTAATGGTGGAAGAAGCTACATGGAGCCTAAAGAGCAGGGCACTCTGGTTAAAAGAAGGGAACTGAAATACAAATTTTTTCCACAGATATGTAAATTTATGCTAGAATATAAATTCCATATGGCAAATCACTGACCTGGATGGACGAATATCTCACACACAAGAAGAAAAAAGTGAGGCTGTTGTAAACTAATTTCAAAATTCTTATAGAAGCAATGAAAATTCTTCTGTGGAAGATATGATTTGTGGAATTGGATCATATCCTATCATGTTTGACCTAGAGAAAAATGAGGATTTTTTTAAGGAAGTCTCCAAGGAAGAGCTGTTGGGGGTTCTCAAGTCCTTTAATAGTGACAAAAGTCCCAGGCCTGATGGATGGACTATTGAAATTTTCTCTCATTTCTTTGAAATTATCAAGATGGATTTGCTGGGTATGATCGAGAAATCCAAAAACATGGGCTATATACATCAAAATATATCCTCCACATACACCGCTCTCATACCAAAAAAAAAAAATTCTACTGAGAGCTTCTCAGACTACATGCATATTTCATTGTGCAATGCCATCTATAAAATCATATCAAAGACTATTTTGGGGCGGCTGCGCAGGACCCTTTCTCTCTTCATATCTCTTGAATAGCATGGTTTCCTTCCAGGGAGAATCATTCACGATGTTGTAGCAAATGCACAGGAAATAATGCACTCCATCCACACAAGGAACATGGATGTGACTATTCTGCAAGTTGATCTTCGTAAAGCTTATGACTGTTTGGATTGGGGCTTCCTTAGACTAATTCTAAGCAATATTGGTTTACAGCCTAGATGTATTAACTGGATCATGGCATGTGTGGATAACGTAAATTATGCTATCACCATCAATGGACTTCCAAAAATATTCTTCCAGTCTGGCAGAGGTCTTCATCAGGGATGCTCTTTATCTCCTTTATTATTCATCTTGGTTATGGATTATCCGAGTTTGCATATCAAAAGAGCGGTTCTAGAGGGCCATTTCAAATCACTAAATTTGGGGAACAATATTAGTATCTCACATAACCTCTTTGTCCATGACATCCTCATAATGGGTATGCTTTGTTGTTTCTCTTGGTATTATCTTTTTAATATTTTCAGCAGATTTACAAATGCTTCGGGACTCTACATGAATTCCAACAAATCAATTCTTTATTATAATCAATATGATATGGTAACTATCACATATATTAAAGACTTATTTGGAATTGAGGCTAAACCTATGAAAATGGATTGAATTATCTTGGTTATAGACTTAAACCATCATGTTATAGAAGTTATGATTGGAAATGGGTCACTGAAATGTTCTATAAAAGAATTTATGGATGTGAATTTAGATGTCTTTCCATAGGGGGTAGGGCCATTCTGACACACACTGTTCTAACACAAGTGGGTGTATATTGGGCTCATATTTTTCATATACCCGCCTCCATCATTAATGACATTAACCGACTTATGGCAAATCTCATCTGGGCAGGCACACACAGTAGAAGAAAATTCCACCTCACCAAGCTATCAAATATAACCCTTCCAAAGGACATAGGTGGATGGGGAATTTTACATCTTCGTCATTTTGGTCAGACATTACTTATCAAATCACTCAGGAGGGGTTTATTTGGAGCAAGTATATGGAGTAATATCATACAACACAAATCTCTAAATAACAAAGATTTCAATGTTTGGTATCGTTTTGGTTCAATTGGTAAAAAACATGGTTCAACAGTTTGGTCAAGTTTCCTAAAAATTGAGAAATGCTTCATTCAGCTCATAGCATGGAAATTCCAGACTGGAAATAACATCCTTATTGGTTTTAACCCAATTATGGGTGCTGAATCGACCTCCTCCATTTTCGACAATATCACATAGCTCCTAAACGACCATGGTTTCTTTTTCTGGGGCCAAGTCATAAAAGGATGGCAAGGTACTCTCCTCGTGTGGAAAAGTGCTAATGAACTGGGATTAACTGGTCACTTAGAGGAGGAATGGCTTCAGATCATAACAATAATCGAACAAATTGGCATCTATCGATCAAGGTCCCAGGATAAAATCATATGATCGAGCAAAATGATTTCAGATAACATAATTGTAGCAGATGCCTACCAGATATTATCAAACAAGGTTGCCAGGAAAGCAGAGAACCATACCCTTTATGCCTTTTGGAAAACAAAAGCTCCAATCAAAATTATTATATTCATTTGGCTTGTTTATCATAATAGGAACCGAGTTTGGGAAAACTTACAAAAAAGGAATTGGTATGGACCTGGCATATGCTACTTATGCAAAAACCATTCAGAAGACAATGACCACATCTTTTTACACTGCCTCCTCACTACTCGAGTTTGGAAAAAGACTTCTTCCCTTTTTGGCTTCCCATATATTCAACACACTTGTATTAGAGATTCATTGAAATGGTGGATCACTCAAAAGTCTACCTGGCATATTATCCCTCTTTTCCTCTTCTAGGCAATCTTGAAGTGGAGGAATAGAAGCATCTTCTAGAATTGTAGGGACGAATTCTCTATAATAATTGAAAAAATTGTCTTAAATCTTTCTTTCTTTTCTGCACGACCAATATGCTCTAAAGATGAACCTAAAATGAAGAATGATTTTCAATTCACTTACGCTATGGGTTTTTTTGATGGGGCCGCACAAGGGAATAACTATGCCTGTGGCTTTTTTATTGCCATAAATGTTGACTTGACATAGAGGATGTACTAAAATTGTGGTATTGGTACAAACACAAAAGCTGAAGCAGTAGCTCTCTGGGTCTCCTATGGTTCAACTTTTTCCTTGGGAACTCCACTCTACACATATATGAGGATTCAATGATCATAATTGATCAAGTCTTGGGGAGGGCATCCATCAACAATCCCAGACTACAAGGATGGATGGAAAGAATCAAACTACTATGGAAATATCAAGATAGCTATACAATCCAACACATTGGAAGGTGCCTTAATAAGGAAGCAGACCGACTATCAAAAAAGGGTCTACAGGGAAGCAAGGACAAATGGTATCTAGAGATCACATGGGAGCAGATCAATTTTGATATGGAGAATCTTCCAAACCCGAGTTAATCTCCTCTACGCATGTGTCTCTCAGTCTTCTTTGTAAATTTTTGTTATATAGTCTTATTAATTTCATAACATAGTTTCATAATGTACAAATCCTTCCCATGCCATCACTTCGGGAGAACTAACACTCAGATAGATCCTTTTAAAGGTTGAACAACTGTGATTAAAATTTTTGTGACAATATTACATGACTACATAATTCTCATTTTTTTTTTTGTAATTTTGAACTTGTTTGCTTGGCCACTAGGCAAAAATAGTTTCCTCTACGAGGGACTTTCTTGAGCTTTCTAGTTAGATGGTGTATTCTAAAGTCTCTATCTCTCTGCTGATCAAGCTGTATTGTATTGATAGAATGATTTCGTCTTTTTTATGGTTTCAAATGCTACATGTCCTTCATATGCTACAGGGTTCTCCAGCGGGGGAACAATCTATATCAATATGGATACAAGACAATAATACAATACCCACTGATGCTTCTCTATACCACATATATTTGCTGTTGAAAAATGCATTTTCTGCCATTATCATTACATGAACTGTAACAAGCATATTATGCTATCTATTTTATTATGATGTATATGAACTTCGACTTTTTTCATGGTCATAGTTTTCTCTTCAAAATCATGGGTTCTGTATTTTTTTCTTGCCTAATTAGGCATCTGATAAATTATCCCACATGTATCTTTTTTTTAATATAATATATATCAAGTTTTTTCGTACTTGGAGAAAGAAAAAAAAAAAACAACAACAACTAGAATAATCCACTCAAAAGTTGAAGAAACCTATTAGGAGCGTTGTAGCTAAATATAATTCATGGTAAATTATCTGTTCCAGGAGGGGCCACAGTACTAATCGATTGCGTAATTGATTTTATTATGAGATCAGAGCAGGCCAAATACCTCAGCCAAGTGGGGGATAATGCCAAGCAACACATTGTAGTTGAGAGAGTAGCGATTCCATCAGAGGCCAAAGGATACATTCTTGTGGCTATCGGGTTGTATCACCACATCCACAATAATCCCAGAATACCCATGTCAAAGAACAAATCACTACCACTAGTCGAAACTTAGTGCCCCAGTCTGCATTGCCCGATTAAGGTCGAGATTGTAACATTGAGATCGGGGCTTGCAATCTTAATCGGGGTGGTGTTCTACCAAAACTGGAAATAGGCTTGCTCGTGGTCAAAATCCAATGTAGAGTGTCATATTACCAAATTGCTAGTGTTTGTATCGCTAGGGTCGGGGGATCATAGTTCATGGTTGAGCCTGCAACCCAGTTCGATAGTCTTATTATTGCTACAAGCCCACATGAGAATTGAGGCTCTAACTATTAAATTGAATCGAGGCTCTGATTTTGTCTGACAGGATTCGAAACTAATATTTCATAAGTCACAAAGTGGCATAGACATGTGTTAGGGCTGTGTTTTACTCCCCCAACTAAACTAGCATATTTTCCAGAAAGACAATGATAGGTACTTATACTTTCAGTGGCCAAGAGTCAAATCGATTGTTGAAGCCATACTTCAAATCAAGTAAAGTGTTAGGTTGTCGAGGGACAATCTACGAAGGAGAAATTGATTGATGGAGTTGAAGGACACCCAAATTAAGCATAATCTACGTAATTGCCTTTCGAACACTTAGGTTCTATCTAAAGAGAATTTGTAAACAATTATCTTTGAAAATTTCGGTGAATAAAATTAGAATTATTCATCTATAATTATCTATTAAAGAGAGATCAGTGCCTTTCAAAGCCAAATATTCATGTCCAAATAACAATTGCAAACAATTGCGTTGATTGCACCTTTCGACGCAACTGTTAGATAGAAAAGTGCACCGACCCTCTTATGCTCAGACACACCAATATCTGAGACCATGAGCCAGGTGTTACTGCAGTCCACCTTCTCCTTCGAGCACAAAGCTGCCGTGTACACGTTAGTCACTTAGGCAATATGCCACCACTGGGCAAGTCCGATCTACCACCACCGGGCAAATCCGCCAACTTCAATATGCCACGATCGGGCAAGTCCGATCTACCACCACCAGGCAAATCTGCCAACTTCAATATGCCACCACTGGGCAAGTCCGATCTGCCACCACCGGGCAAATCTGGAACTTAAATGTGCCTCCACCGGGAAAGTCCTATAGCCATTAAGGCTCTGTATGTGGTTTCTGGCTCACCACAAGCGATCACTTTACAATGACAAAAGATGGTTTCAGGCTAACCATAAACCATTAAAAAGTGGTTTTAAGATCACCACGAACTTCAGATGCCTTTAAAACTTACATTTCATTCCACATTTTGGAGTTTCTAGGTACATACAATGACAACAACACTTGCTTATAACATGCTAGGGAGTCTATTCCACAAACCACACTAATTCAAACAAACATTTATTTTGCTTTCCATCATAAATGTTGTCGCTACTGCTTTACCTCACTTGTTCATTGTTCACATCTTGGGCATCTTTGTCAAATAACTTCTTGGAACTCCATGTTTAACCTGTCATTCGTTAGAGTCGCGAATTCTAACAAAATAACTTTACCTAAATTGAGTTAGCTAGGCTCAATAAGGCATAATAATTTTATCCATAATTCCGAGAAATAAAAAATAACTTTCATGCTAACCAAAAGAAGTTCTTGTTCTTCAAAGCACCCACCCTTGAACAACACTAGATTCTTATGCTGTAGCTGCCCAACGGCTGTGAGCTCGGCTTCAAAGGTCTTATCCAGGCTGCTGCGCTCGCCGTTCTCGGAAAGACATTTCACGATAATTCCAATACTCTTCCAAGTTTGTACAAATATCAACATGCTAATTCAAGGAACCTGATTGAAATTCTTTACAGTAAATATAACCAATCCAATTAACAAATAAATGTTCTAGCAAATCCTGAAGAAGTTTCCATCAAAATTTTGGGATTAGTTACAGGTATCCTTCTTTCCAGCTGCCCAGATCATCCTCCTCTTCGTCACAAAGGCCGCCAAGCTATTTTTCTATCTTGGGAATGAAGTTGAGGCCTACTTGATCTGCCCACAGTAAGTATAATCAGCTAGAACCACGTTGTAAGCAAAAGTGTCCTTCTACCGGATGTATCCATAAGCCACATGGCAATTCCAATACATGGAAGCATCAACAAACTTGTTACTCCACTGATTAGAAGTGACGCTGAGTCCGACCCTATGCCCATATTTGCCAGAAGAACCTCTACACCTACCTCTTCAATAATTTGAGGTGTATAATATAGGACTCCATTAATACCAGCAAACTGCTCAAGAATTTGGATTCCTATTCCCACAATCAAAGCACGCTTAACTCCTCCTTCAAAAAGATCAGTCCAATTAGGGCCTTTCACGGCTGTTTTAGAAGGATGTACCATAGCAGGTCCTATTGAATGTTCTTGCAACAACTCTTTGCCATACAATGTCGGTTGACTTACTAAGGCTTCTGCTTGGATGGGTTCCAGCTTGCCTGGACCATGTACACTTCTTAGTGACATCATAGAAGCCCGGTGAGATTGGATGCCACTTTCTTGATGTAGATACATTCTTTTGAAAGTTCCTTCCCCAGGTCTGGCTTCTCTTCACTCTGGTCCTGTCTAGCGCCAAGCCAATTACCATCCACCTCCGATGCCCATGCTACCAAATGACTCAGTTACACTACCATGACGATGCATGCTTAATGCACTACCATGAGCAGGTGGCAACTCCTTCACATCTTTTGAATTACCACGAGAGAGTGGGGCCTGGTCCCACCTCCCACTAGTGTGTCTAGAAAGTAGAGGACTGTGGAGATTTTCCTCAAGATCACCTGCAGCATCATCTGAACCATACCCATCACCTGCATCACCTCTTTTGACACCATCCAATGGAATACTTGCTTCTCCAACAAAGTCACCGGCGGAGAAAGTATCCTTGTCCATTATTCTGATGACGAGATTAGAAACCCCTTCCAATACATTAAACACGAATTTCTCGTTCCACTCAGGATTCCTGCCTGCATTGGATGCTACACTACTCTTTTGTTGCTGAGTTTTACATTTTATGAGGCAGTAAGGGTCCATTTGACAGAGAAAATCAGTGTTCTCCAGCCCTTGGGCACTGACCAGCAGTACCTCCAATGTTCCCTTCGGCATATTTCGATCCTCTGATTTGGGGGCGCACCAATTTCAAGTACTTCTATCGATCTACTGAGCCCAAAGAAAGTAATTCTTCAAGAATTTTTCAGATCCAGTCGCTTGTATGGTGCTACACAACAAATATTTCAAAATATCAATGTATATCTATTAGATTTCAACAGCACATACAGATACCATCCAGATCTTGGCACCGACATCAAAACCCTATCAGATCTTGGCACCTACCAAAGAATTCTAATCTCTACAGCGACAAAATCAATGCCCAAACCTGATCAAGAAGGCACCCACAGTAAAATCCTCATCCAATAGCCTAAAATCAATGGACACAAGCACTGAAACAAGCTCTCCAAAATAGGGAATTCACCCACATTCTCCAGCTAGGCTTCTCCAAGAACCAGAAACAAAGCAGAAAATGCAAAAAAAAACTCAAAATATCCTGATGTTCCTAGATTAGACCGATTAGATACAGAGGTATTGATTTATGAAATATAAGGAAAACAGTCGAATCCATGAACCTGGAGGTCCACCCATTGCAACAACCCCGAATAGGCTCATCTTTGAGTGTAACACAGTCTTCACAGCACTTCTGGACTTGAATTGAAATGGGATCTCCTCCACAAAGCACTAGTCTGCCATGAGGGTCTCCTCTGCTCCAAACGCTACGAAATAATCCAAATGATGGTAGTCAAACTCAGGCATTCTGGGTTCTTTGCCACAACACCGCAACACCAAACCAATCCACCATATTGCCGAATCAATTTAAAATGTTTGCATCGCCTCCGAGCTAAGTCAAGTCTTTGAGCCCGCTCCCCGGTTTAAACAAGGAGCTCGATCTCAATGCGGATTTCAAAAACCCTCCACCACAGTCTCGAAACCCTTCTTGATTCTTTAATGGAAAGTGGAATCGAAACCATCATTCACGCCACGCAGACAAGCTCTAATCAATCTCTCTAAGTCACTAATGGAGTAACAACGTAAATAACATGTAAATAACATGTAACACATCCACACATGGATTCCACAGCCTTACAAAGGCCACTGCCACGTCTGCCACATGAAACCACATCCAAATGATGGCCAAACTATCACCAATAAACTTGCTTGACTTCCACTGCAGCAATCAAGCCATCACCAACCAGCAGATCCACCAGTCCAACTCTTCACCAGACACATGGAAGATCGACCTCCACTACTTGCTCTTCACGCTGATTATCGAGCTGCAAAAACGAAGAAAAGTTCCACAAATATGATCTCAACAACCGACATTGCGGGCAGATGAGATCTCTGAACCCTGTTCACCGGAACCCTATTCGATACTCGATGGACACACTAAAAATTAAATAAAATACTCGTTTATTTCCTCAACCCAGGATGGGCCAAGCTTCCTCAGCCCAGATCAGCCCACAAAGGGCCAGGCCCCCAGGCTCTGATACCAAGATAAAATTGTACACAACAATATATTCTCTATTATTCATGAATGAGGAAATTACACACATATTTATACAATCAATAATCTCAAGATAGGAATTCTATCTTGGACATAAACTAGTGTGGTTGAGAGATTCTCTCAACCACACACTAAACTAGGATAAACTAAATTCCTATTATGTAGGAACAAACTCCTAAAATGGAGAATTACAACCATAGACAAGTAGGAGTTAATTATTTCTGACTCTTCTTAGTTCTAATACTAGCATTTGCACCAATTGTTGCAAAGGAAACACTGTAAGGCATAAATTCAAGAAGAATTATGACATATAAAAAATCTTTAGATTTCATAGTCATTTTTTCTGTCTGTTCATAGAAAATACCATTGTAGAAAAAGAAGGTAGATGATACACACATTTTAATAAGGTTGAGGGTTTCACGATCGACCAACTTGGCTATTAATTCTAAAGCTTGAGGAGAAAGGATTTTGGTAAAGAGGGAGACGACATCAATGCTCACGAAGATGTCATTGGGGTCAAGATGAATGGATTTGGCCTTTTGGATGAAGTGGGGTGGAATCTTTAATGAAAGAATAAGATGTGCCAAGAAAGGGTTGAAGCTTGGTGGGTAGGAAGTGAGAGAGTGCATGAGTGGGGGCTCCATTAGCACTCATTGTGGGTCTTAAGGGGATATCCTTTTTATGAATCATTGATTGCCCATAGATTTTGGGGGTCATAGGATGGTGAGGGATGAGCCACTTTTGAGTTAGAGGAACAAGAATATGAAGAGAAATCACATTTTTTATATGTTGTAGCACATACTGCACCCAAATTTAGTAGATAAAAAACCTCATATCCTTGAAAAAATTCTACTTCAAAATCAAATGCATTTTCTGTGATTATACCTTTGATGGTCATATAAAAAATCAACAAGGAAAAGCCTCAAAGATTACATAATGGCTTTAGATCCCAACTGGACTTGATGATCTTCAAATAATAGATTTGGTCTATTTTGCATGCCAAAATACTTAGGATCGAAGCAGAAGTTGCTCAAGATGCTCCATAATATATTCATTATTTATTCTCTTTAAATATCTTCTCTTCCTTTAAGCACATCCCATTCTCTACACATAATGTAAACTCAAATCTATAATATAGAAAAAATTGATCCTGTTAATCATGGAATTGGCACATTTATAAATCTTTTACAAGCAAGAGATATTTTTTTCACGCATAGCATACTTTATCATATGTGGAAAGCTATTTTTTTCACTCATAAAAAACTATATCATATGTCGAAAGTCCTCATCAACAACTATATTGCCATTGCAATACAATACATAGAAGAATATTATCCTCGTGATGCCAACAACAAGCAATATCAGTGACATATAGGCTTCTTGTCCCTTGCCTAATTTATGGAGGTACAACAACTCCATTTTTGTATACAAGTGGTCAATGGATTCTTATGTATGTTTTATATATCTGTAAATTGGTCCACTGTGAGACATGTGAGCACAACATCAATTGAACAAAAAGCCAAAAAGTTCAAAAGAAATAAGACAATTTCTAGATTTGAAATATCAAAAATTGAGAGCTAGCTCTAGCTTCAATATTGGGCTCAATCTATTTAGAGAAATAATAATGTCATTAAAAAAACAAAAATTTAAACGATATGCTACTGTTACATCAAGAAACTCAGGATTTCAATATAGGAGAAATAGAGAAAGACACGCTAGCAGTGGAGAAAGTCATGTTGTTTCAATTAAGTATACTTTTCAACTTAATGTAAAGCATATGGGATTATATACCAAGCTCCCTTGCCGGTCTTTGGATTTATGGTGAATAAGTATACTACCAGTCTCCTCATGCATGATCTAACAATTATCTCAGCCCAATATGCAAGATATTCCTATAGGATATGCAAATCTAGAGGAGGATATCCTGGCTAGACATGTGAATTACCAATTTGATCTCCATTAGATAATTAGCATCATATATGCAAATTACATTGCTCGAATTATCAATGCTTCTGATCATACGAATTAGCTCTGTTTGATATGAAATTGTTGTCCCTTCCTTGTTAGGCGAAGATCGAGCAGAATCGAACCAACCAAGTGAAGCGAAGCCTTAAGTCCCCATCTTATCTTCGACTTACTGTGCCTTTTATCTTATTACAGTGGCACTTAGACATAGCTCACGACCAGAGGAGTTGTATTTCTCCCCTAGAGCCCTACACATTATGCCCTTGACTCGTTACTCCATTAGTTCCTTACCAATTAAATAAATTATAAACTATCAACAACTATAGTAAAAAGCAAGGGAATAACTCCCTGGTCTTAGCATCCACACCATTAAATTAATATCATGTTAGAACATGAAAGAAGGAAATCTTCATTTTAAGAATGAACCAGAACAAAAAGGAAAAAAACCCAATTCTAGTTCAATCATGATGATTCATTTTATGAGCCTCAACTATAGTTCTTTTATTATTTTCCCACATAGCAATCCTGGAGAGATTTTTATTGTATATGAAATGGTAACAAGGTGTAGTTGGTGGTTCCATACAAAATATACATATACATTTAATACCTTTCAAATTGCATCAAAATAATGTGGGGGCAACATTTTTGGTACAGACTCTATCACTAGCTTTATAAATTCTCACTGGGAAGTAAATATTTTTCAGCCTTTTCTAAAACAAACACTGGAAGTTGGCATCCATGGAACATTTATTTGATTTACGAAATTCATCACATATAAAAATAATAATGAAATGTCTTACTTGCTCATTGAGTTGGCCTTTTCGTTTTCTTCCCATGCTTTTATCTCTGTATTATTCTTCTCGTTATTCAATTTCACAAGAACTGCCTCTGCAAAAATTACCATTCATTAATAACATGAAGTCGTTAAGTTAAGGAAAACAAATATAAGCAAAACAAGTTGGATATTGTGAAACAAAGCTAATACAATATATAATGGAACCCATGCTATGAAAATAAGGGAGATATTTTAAAATTACTTGGATTCCAAAGAGAAAAGTTGGTAGAAAATATAGACTTACCTGGCGTAACAAACCTTTGAAGTTTGTGATTGCTATATGAGATGGAACACAGACCTTTAATGACCTATGCCATCCACCATTGTCGCCACCACTTCCATGCACTTAACCTCCTCTCCACTCAATGGACTGGCAGATAAATTTAGTCGGAATATCGCTAGCCATAATTTAGGGCATATTGATCTCGAATCTGTCCCCAGAATGCACCAACCTCTGACTCCATCTACAATGATCCATTGTTCAAATATCAATGAGTTACAAGATCAACCATTTTATCTTCACAAAGGTCAGGTGCTAAGTTTAGTCAAGTGGAAAGAATCCAAGTAGCAGAACCAAGTTGAATCCCATCTCCCACATGTCTTCCAAGATAAGTCCACAAACCATGACTTGTCACAACAGTGGCAGGAGGCGACGCCAACAGCAAAGGGCTGAAGGAAACTACCAAATCCAATTCTCATGGTCACAAAACATGGTCACATGATGTGTCACAATCTGAAATCGGATCTTTTCCTCCCATTTCCTGCGATTGACTGCTCCATAACTAAGCTTACATATCTTGATTTGAGTAGTTGCAACAGATTAACTATCTAGAGAGAAATGCTGGGAAAAATAAACATGCAAGCCAGCGTCATTTTTGTGGTTGGGAAAGTTGTTGTGAAATGGATGGACTTGGGATCGAGTAGCAATTGTCATCCAATTCAAATCAATGGATAATCCTAACCCACTCATCTAACAAAATATTGAACGACATAAATTATGACACGAAGGAAGCTAGGAGAGTATATTTCAAGGGGGAACGCCTTACGACATAATTATGTCGATTCATATTTCATTCATGAATTTTTATGTGGATTTATTTCTAAGATTGAAGTTTCCTTAAACCATAGAAGCTTCCTGCAAATTATACTAGTATTATTACAACGATATAAGAGCTGGTCATCATGCTAGTTTGGTAGGGTTATTGGTGGATGTTTCCAGAAGATCAAGGGAACATAACCTTCAGGTAGAAGAAGAAGGAGCAAGACCGCATGGGGATCGTGGAAATAAATTGTGGGGAAGCTTTACAAATATCTTGGATGATCTAGCTAGAAGGAAATGGGAGATACTCAAATAATTAGAATAACATGGACAACGTGAAATGGGCCAAGAATTAGAATGTGGATGATGTGAAATGGGCCAAGAATTAGAATATGGCTAGTCCAAATTGTAATAGGGGGTCAATTGAGATGTCTTTAGCTCTAAACGAAGATGCTTAGACTATGGCTAGTCTCCATGATAATCAGTCAAATCAAGTGGCTAAAGGTTCACAGAGAAATTACAATTTGTTTTGATGAGATGGTAAGAACAATGGGGAGGACAGTAACTCCACCAATATGGTGTTGAAAAGTGTAACTAGGTTCGATATTCATAATGACATGTAATTATGATTTTATGTAATTAGATGTAAATAAAAACAATAAAATTATTGTATTGACTTTCTTCATGGGTTTCATGAGCAAGAGATTTTATTTTTGAGTCAAGACTCCCATTGAGAGTCTTTAGGAATTATTTTTCATCTAGTCAAAAAATGATAGATTCATTGTCATGTAATGAAGTCATGTTACACTTTGTAAAAAGTCAATCTTTTCTATGTAAAGTATCCTCCAAGACCTTGTCATTGATCCTCTTCAAGTTGGCCTACAAGGATGGAAGAATATGCTAGAATAAGTCAACCTAACTACTTGAGATCATGTCGGCATAAAGTACATGAGTTGATGTGTATAAGTAGCCTTAGTCAGCCTCACTTGAAGACAAACAACTCGACATACATTCGATGAAGAAGTGCAAAGAAGAAGGGCTACAAAGAGAAGTGATAATAAGTGATAAGGAGAGTTTCTTCTGAGAAGTGAAGGAAGTTTCTTATGGGCAAGTGAAGGAACATTATTTTGGGAATAGTGAAGAAGGTTTCTTTTGGGGTCAACAAAGAAGAATCTCTTCTTGGGTCAATGAAGAAGAGTTTATTCTGGGGCAGTGAATAAGGTTTCTTCTTGGGTAGTAAAGAAGGTTTGTTTTGGGGCAGCGAAGGAAGTTTCTTCTGGGTAAGCGAAGGAGGATTATTATGGGAATATCGAAGATGATTTCTTCTAGGGTCAACAAAGAAGAGTCCCTTCTTAGGTCAATGAAGAAGAGTTTATTCTGGGGAAACAAATAAGGTTTCTTCTCAAGCAACAAAGAAGGTTTCTTATGGGGCATCAAAGGAAGGATTCTTCTAGGGAAGTGATGGGAGGATTATTCTAGGATACTTGTTCTGGGTAGCCGGGATAGAGATCTAGAGATCGAGATTCTCTATAGGAAGTTGGTGAGATCATAGAGACCGAGTTTCTCTAGAAGGAGTCGAGGAGAGCAATTCAAGATCAAGAAGAAAGTCGAGAAAGGGAAGAGGCAGAGCATCAAGGTTAGTGAAAAGGTTCTTTGGAGGATACTAGAGTCAAGGGTCTTTGTCATGGTCTTGGTACTCATCAATTGAAGATCTAGAAGAAAAATTTGATTGGGTTTTCCTCTCAAGAATTTAGAGGTTTTGGCCCTGGCTGACAATCCTACATACTGTGTCACTTTTCTTTTATTATGGATATTGGTAATTGTCTTGATGAAAAGAACACAATAATAAAATAATGAAGAAAATACTATAAGGTACGAGTAAAAGTATATCACAACCAATTATCAAGTAGAGAAATATTTTGACTAGTCATGCCCTAGATTTCTCAACATGGTATTAGATCTTAGGTTTTGAAGTTAAGAAGGGGCATTCAACCAAGAAGACATCAAGCAGTGGAAGAAGGATCATATCAGATTCAAAGGCTACTAAGGTCAAGATGTTGAAAACCCTAGTTTGAAAAAATCTACACCAGCAAGAGTTTTGAAACCATCTTCAAGAAATAAGGAAGGCTAAACCATTCAAGGAGCATCATGAATCAAGCTCTCTCTTATCAATCTCTCAAGAAGTAAATCCTCCATTTGCATTAACATTAAGGAGGAAGAAAGCATCAATATCTCAAGTAAGTCTATGACCATATCTGATAATAACTGAATTCCTTTTTGCAAGGAAAGCAATAAATTGGTTGGGGCTGCAAATTTCCGTACATGGAAGAAAAGGACAGGCCTACATCTTATTGAGAATGAGGTCATGGATCACATCAAGGGATCGATAACCCAGCCTCCAAAGGAAGATACTCAAGCACATGCTAGTTTCATGAAGGGAGAAGTGAGAACCCAGAGGATTCTTATAGAATCTATATAAGACTCTCTAATCCCATATGTATCAAAGTTGGAGACTGCAAAAGCTATATATGACAAATTTGTAGAGCTTTTTTGTTCTTTTTGTTTTGTTTTGTTTTTTGTTTTTTGTTTTTGTTTTTGTTTTTGTTTGTTTGTTTTTTTTTTTTGGTTTTGTTTTGTTTTGTTTTGTTTTTTGTTTTTTTTTTTTTTTCCCATAAGTACTGTAGGAGAAGTAATCTTATTAAGTCAAGAACTTTACAAACTGAAGATATCCAAGGAAGATGGAATAGCCTCATACTTTATGAGGATATCAAAAATTTTAGATCAACTACAAGAACTGTGAGAAGTAATGTCTGATAGAGAGATTACCATAGTAGTATTGAATGCACCACCGGAAGAATGGGATAACTTCAATTCAACTTTATATGGGAAGAAAGAGAGTACTCCATTTCAAGATCTATGGTCACTTTATAAGATCAAAGAAACCAGACTGAAGGCAAAGGTTGATGTTGGACCAAATGAGAAAAATCAAGCATATGCTACTATGCTAAGAAGAAAAGGGAAATTTGGAAAGTTTGGTCATGAAAAGAAAAGGAAGAACATGGCTAAGGTAAGATGCTATGGATGTCAAGAAATTGGGCACTATAAGAAGAGATTTTCCTAAACATAATAAGGACAAGAGGGATAGGGCAGAAGCCCACATTACTAAAGAAGTGAAAGAGGTTGAGACAAAGAATCTTAAGAATGAAGAAGTAAAAGATCTCTGTTATGAATGAGATGATCTTCTTCACTAGAAGTTACTTTTCACTTGTAATTTATAGATAGGAAGAATTGTAAATAAGATAGGGTGCATCAAATTAGAAAATAACATTCTGATGGAAACATTATAAGTAAGATCTTGTGACCTGTGAAGCAGAAAGAATGTCTAGAATAAATTTCGGTTGTTTACAAAGAATGAGACCTCTTGGAAACCTCATTGAAACCTCAAGTGATGCTTATAAAAATAAGTAGAGGTCGTCATCAACTTGGATCATCATACAATAGTGAATAAGGAAACATATGTTGGGTGAGGATATGAAAGATCTTTAAGTTTATCCAATGGAATCTTTATCAAAGTATTCACTGCTCTAGAAAGAATGCAAGTGTTTCATCAAGAATTCCAACTCATGGGACTCAAGGGATGATGGTATGATGACATAACAAGATATCAGGTCTAAAGGATAAATTTCTTTCGTACAAATGAAGCTACTATATGAAGTCTGGATGATCGAAAGGAAAGATGAGGTATCTATGCCTACATATATTATTACGAAAGACATGTCATATGGTTGCAAATAATATGGATCACTATTTCCATCTTGGGAAATATGATTAAAAGAAGAAAGGATCTCCTCCTCTAAAAGATTGTAGAAAACCAGAAGTCACACTAGATGAAATAAACATAATATATTCTCATATGAATCATGAGAAAGCTAACCACAATTAAGGAACTCTTATTGGAAGCCCTTGGGAATGAAGTGTGAAAAGAAAGGAAGAGATTGTGAAAATATAAAACAAAGGTAGAAGGCATTCAACATCCAAGATCAAGAAGAGTTGACTATAATATCTCCTAGAAAGATATGAAGACTGATAAGAGTCGGGAAAATATGGAGACCCTTGACAATGAATAACTTTGAGAGGTGCGTCAGCTTGTATACAGGATGATGATACCTACAGGAAGATGTCATGAAGAAGTACCATCACAAAGGTAATTTTGATTTAAGTGCTCATTCTTATTTGAATATATGGATGGGCTTATGTAGGATTGCCAAAGGGAAGATCTGTGGATGACTTGCAAGAGGACCATATTGAAGGATGTAATATCCTTTCGGAAAATATGGAATAAAGAAAGTAGTGCGACATGAATCAAAGCCACATGGAAAATTGATGGATCACTTTCTGATGAGATGAGGACATGACTAACTCATGGCTGAAAATGATGGATGGTCCATGCCCTATGAAGAAGACCCAAAAGGCGAATACTCCATGAAAAAATGAATTTATGACATTGAGGGAGAAAAGAGTTCTTCAAGCAGTTGGTTGTTCCATGTTCTCCACATGAGGAGTTGTTGTAGGTCCCTAGTTAAGAGGGAGGCTGAAAATAAGTTTCTTACTTGAAAAAACTCGGAGATTCCTAATCCAAGGGGGAGCTTAGGTACATTCGTTTTGTAGGAATGAGTACATTCCTTTATTGGAATATGTCCTCCCTATTTGAGAGGGAGAGATATACATGTCATTCTGGTCTTCACCTAGGAAGACAAAATGGAGGATTAGGTAATCATTTGGCATTTGATACTCTTTGAGGATGAGCTAGGGAATTTTATAAGAGATTAGTAATGGAGGACTAATATTATTTGAGGGTTGGGGAGTCCAAGATAATAATAGTCCTCATGGAACACACCCTGCATACCCGAGTAGGGGATGTTTTGGGAGAGACAATGATGAGAGTGTCTATAAATCATAGGTCTCGCCAGCATTGAGCTCAGATCTTGCGGAGAGATGGAGTTGTTAGTCAAGGTCTTTCTATGTAACAATGTTGGTTTATATGATGCTATACAAAGAAGTTATGAATCCAAATTATTCTTATGAGAAATTATTCAGATTGAGAAAGTCCAAGTACCAGTTGCATCACCAAAAACGACTGTTTCTTTCCCCGTAAAATTCTGACATCGATAGATCTTTGAGAACAAGCAGCTTGGGAAACGAAATCGAGTTTGTTCCCATTCGATATAGGATTCGTAATCAACCCTTTTGCTCGATAAAATAGGATTAGGAGAAGAAACATTGTCTTCATGAACCGGATTTGGCTCAGGAATTACCCATTCAAAATATCCCAGGGTTCATTATGAATACCTCCCTAGTGAAGACGGAGTGTTGAAAAGTGTAACTAGGTTTGGTATTCATAATGACATGTAATTATGATTTTATGTAATGATATGTAAAGAAGAAACATAAAATTATTATATTGACTTGCTTCACGAGTTTCATGAGAAAGAAATTTTATTTTTGAGTCATGACTCCAATTCAGAGTCTTTAGGAATTATTTGTCATCTAGCCATAAAATGATAGATTCATTGTCATGTAATGAAGTCATGTTACACTTTCTAAAAGGTCAATCTTCTCTATGTAAAGTATCCTCCAAGAACTCGTCACTTATCCTCTTCAATTCGGCTTACAATGATGGAAGAACATGCTAGAAAAAGTTGGCCTAACTACTTGAGATCATGCTGGCCTAAAGTACATGAGTTGATGTGTATAAATAGCCTCACTCGGCCTCACTTGAAGACAAGCATCTTGACATACATTTAGTGAAGAAGTGAAAAGAGGAAGGGATACAAAGAGAAGTGAGAAGAAGTGATCAGGAAAGTTTCTTCTGGGTAAGCGAAGGAGGATTCTTCTGGGCATAGCGAAGAAGGTTTCTTCTAGGGTCAATGAAGAAGAGTTTCTTCTGGGGTAAATGAAGGAGTTTATTCTAGGGAAGCAAAGGGAGGATTCTTTTGGGGTAGCAAAGGAAGCATTCTTTTTGGATACTTGTTCTGGGTAATCAAGTTTGAGATCTAGAGACCTAGATTCTTTAGAGGGAGCTAGTGAGATCATAGAGATTGAGTTTCTCTAGGATAAGTTAAGAAGAAGTAGTGTGAAGTATAGAGACCAAGTTTCTCTAGAAGGAGCCGAAGAGAGCAATTCAAGATCAAGAAGAAAGTCGAGAAAGGGAAGAGCAAGAGCATCAAGGTTAGTGACAAGGTTATTGGGCAGATACTAGAGATAAGGGTATTTATTATGGTCTTGGTACTCATTAATTGAAGGTATAGAATAAGAATTTTTATCGAGTTTTACTCTCAAGAGGTGAGAGGTTTTGGCCCTGGATGACAAGCCTAAGAGAAGTGAGAAGAAGTGATAAGGAAAGTTTCTTCTAGATAAGAGAAGGAAGTTTCTTTTGGGTAAGCGAAGGAGGATTATTCTAGGCATAGTGAAGAAGGTTTCTTCTAGAGTCAATGAAGAAGAGTTTCTTCTAGGGTCAATGAAGAATAGTTTCTTCTGGGGAAGCAAAGAAGGTTTCTTCTAGGGCAGCAAAGAAGGTTTCTTCTGGGGTAGCAAAGGAAGGATTCTCTTGGGGCAACAAAAGAAGGATTCTTTTCAGATACTTGTTCTGGGTAATTGAGTTCGAGATCTAGAGACCTATATTATTTAGAGGAAGCTAGTGAGATCATAGAGACCAAGTTTCTCTACAAGGAACCGAGGAGAGTAGTTCAATATCAAGAAGAAAGTCGAGAAAGGGAAGAGGCAGAGCAACAAAGTTAGTGACAAGGTTATTGGGTAGATACTAGAGTCAAGGTTCTTTATTATGGTCTTGATACTCATCAACTGAAGGTATAGAATAAGAACTTTGATCAAGTTTTCCTCTCAAGAGGTGAGAGGTTCTGGCCCTGGATGAAAAGCCTACATACTCTATCACTTGTCTTTTATTGTGAATATTGGTAATTTCCTTGATGAAAAGAAAACAATATTAAAATAAAGAAGAAAATATTATAAGTTAAGAAGTAAACGCATATCAAAAGTAATTATCAAGTAGAGAAATCTTTTAACTAGTCATGCCCTAGATTTCTCAATATCTGGCACCCCCACCGGTAAATCCAACTTCATCAAGGTCTCTCATGCCCAAGTTCGTGGAAAAACAGGAAGATAAACAACAAGGACAAGATGAAAATTTTATGGATTATATGAGGGAATATAATGCAATGGGAGAAGAATTTTAAACTCAAATGTCTCTTGAGGACTATTATGTTATTAAACACAGAGGTCGATCAAAGGATCCCAACAAATGGTGGATAAACAATGATATCCAAAAGAAGGCCCAAAAAATTAATACCCCAACCTTCAATGATACTTCAAGGGGATCAACTAGAGCTTGGGTACAGAAGCTCGACACATACTTTTAGCTCAATCCCATGAGAGAATCGAAGCAAATCCAATATGCCAGTTTGAATCTAGAAGGACGTTCTAGCATCAACTCCTACCTAGAGTTCACGAAGAGATTAGTCATATATTTAATAAGGAACCGGAGCTGCACTTCAGAGAATTAGCTCAACTTAATTAGACTCGGAGGAATGATAGTTATATCATAAATTTTTAAAGATTGGTAGTAATGGTGATATTTATTTCCCATAATTAGTTAGTAATTTTATTCGTAGAATGGTTGAGTGATCCTTTGTGTGGCTATGTGAAGGATTTTAGGTTAACACACTTAAGGAGGCCATCACTAAAACTAGGGATATGGCAGACTCTGTGCCTAAGAGGGCACCAACCAAGTTCATTCACCCACCCAAGGGGAAATAAAAGAAGACATTACAAGATAAAGGAATAACGAAAGAATATAGAAACGAGTTAAGAAGGAAAAGTTGTGTTTTATTTGTAAGGAACCTTGGGTTCTAGGACATCAATGCTTGGGGAAAGGGAAGGCTCACTAAATCGAGGTGATGTTAGATAGAGATGAGGAGGAGGAGGAGTAGGATGCAACTCATAAGGAAGATCATAGTAGCAACAACAATGAGGAACCACCTCCCATGAAATATCTGGACCCACTATAGCCAATCTTTTAGGTGTACCCCAATATGACACCTTCAAATAAGGGGAGTCATAAAAGGGAATTGGGTCACAATTCTTATTGATGGGGGCTCCACCCATAATGTTATTGATTCAAATTTAGTGGAAAGGAGACGTTTGGAAACAATGGAGTTTGAAGGGTTTGATGTGGAGGTGGCAGGTGGTCCACGAATGGCGTGTTTAAGGAAAAATCCTCAAATGGAGTTGAAAATGGGGAACTATAGTTTAGTAGATGATTTCTATGTGGTCAAGTTTGTTTAAATCAATGTTGTGTTGGGAGTTTAATGGATCATCACTATTGGGAGACATTGGAAGGACTACAAAACTATGGAAATGGAGTGGGTTACAGCAGAGGGGAAAAGAGTATAGCTAAGGGGAATTACTATAGGAGATCCAAAGGTGGTAACATGAAAAAAATGGAAGCTATCTTTCATCATGGTGAGATAGCATTGGCCACACAGCCTATGGTCTCCCAACAAAGAAGATGAAAGGAAGATCAACATTATCGAGTGAACATCCAAGACTTGTTGGACAAGAATTGGAGGGTGTTTAAGGCTATCCCTCCTGGTAAACCTCCAAACAGGGGATTCAAAACATATTATAGAAATGGAGGAAGGATCCAAGTTGGTAATCACTGCTTCATTCTAGCACCCTAAGAATTTTAGAGAAGAAATTGAAAATACCATCAAGCAGTTGTTAGAGATGGGACACATTAAGCCTAGCAAAAGTAAATTTTCTTCCTAAGTGGTTTTAGTCAAAAAAAAGGATGGAATGATGAGGATGTGTATTGATTATCAGGCCCTTAACATAAAGAATATCAAGAACCGATATCTAATACGTGAATATATGAGCTTTTATATGAGCTACATGGAGCTGTATATTTTCTGAGATCAATTCAAGATCTGGATATGACTATATTAGAGTTTGGGAACAAGATATTAAAAAAAAAGCATTTAGGTGTCACTATGGACATTATGAATTTCTTTTCATGCTATTTTGGCTAACAAATGCCCCTGCCACATTTCATTCATGCATGAATCATATTTTTAGGAGGTATTGTGTAAGTGTCTATTAGTCTTCTTTAGAGATCTCCTTATCTATATCAAAAATTGGGAGGAACACTTGAGAAACTTGGAGGAGGTATTTGGCATATTGGAGGAGCAGTCATTTTTTCTAAAGGAGTCCAAGTACGAGTTTGCTATGATGAAGGCATTATCTCTTGGGCATATCATTAGTGTAGGAGGAGTACAAGTTCATCAGGAGAAAATAAGGGTTATCATTTAATGGTTGACGCCTAAGAATCTCACGGAATTAAGAGGATTCTTGGGAATATGTAATTGTTATCAATGATTCATGAAGGGATATTCTCAAATGGTAGCACCTCTAACCGATATGACCAAGAAGGGATATTTAAGCTGGATGGAGGATGCACAATGCACCATTGAGCGATACAAGGAGGTAATGAGCTCTTATCTTATTCTTGTACTCCTATATTTTCATGTCCTTTTGTTCTAGAGTGTGATGCATCAAGAGAAGGAATAAGAGAAATTTTGATGCAAGATGGGCACCCAATTTCTTTAAAGAGATAGAATTTAAGAAAGCCTATAAAAGCCCTATTCTATATATGACAAAGAAATCTTAGCCATCAGGCATGCTCTTGCAAAATTCTGGCAATATTTGGTGGGAGAGAAGTTTATGGTCAAGAGCAACCATAACAATTTGAGATATTTCCCGGGGAAAAAATATCTCAATGAATGGAAGCATAAGTGGATCAGCAAGATTCATGTTTATGATTTTCATATTGAATATGTGAAAGAGAAGAAAAATGTGGTTGCTGATGCTCTTTCCAGGAAGCTAGCAACTTGCTCACTCATAAAAATCAATAGTGATTGGAGGGAACTTCTACTTGTGGAGTATTCAAAGAACAAGATTTTATGTGAATTAATGGATGGGGTGATCTAAGATGACAGATATAAGGTTATTAATGATGTCATTTACTTTAAAGGAAGGATATTTTAGGTTACAAAATCACAACTTAAGGATAAGATCATGAGGGCCATGCATGATTCACCCTAAGCTGGTCATCAAGGGTTCTTCCAAACATATAGGCAAGTTTGAGAAAGATTTGCATGAAAGGGCCTTACATTTTGGGACATGTAGTTGAGTGTATTATTTTCTAGCAGGAAAAACTTGAACATTCCCATATAGATGGATTTTTTCAACCACTATTAATCCTAAATAAAAAATGAGAGAACTTCTATATGTATTTTATCACAGGACTTCCCAAGGTGCAAGGGAGAGGCTGCATCTTTGTCTTGGTTGATTGTTCGAATAATTTTTCCCATTTCAAAGTCATAGCTTCTATTTTTTCAAAAGCATAGGCGACTGAGACATTTTTTTAGGAAGTTTTCAAGTTGCATGGAACCCCCAAGCATATTGTCTACGATTGAGATAACATATTTCTCAGTGCTTTTTGGTAGCATCTTTTTAGAATGGTTGGAATATAACTAACCCCAAGCACTAGCTATCACCCAGAGACAGATGACCATGCATAAATAGTTAATAAATGGGTGGATGGATATTTAAGGAACTATGTGGTAGAACAATATAATTCTTGGATTAGGTGGTTGCATTTGGGGGAGTATTGCTATAACACCACCTATCATATGTCTATCAAACTGACACAGTTTAAAGCATTATATGGATATGACGCTCCCACATTTATAGAGATTGATTTGGGTGATAGTAGGGAACCCTTGGAAAAATATTGGTTGTAAGTGAATCAAGATCCTCTTAGGCTCAAATAAAATATACAGGTAGATGGCTTAGTATCAAAAAAAGATGTGTGTGGATCACCACATGGTGGATCGTATTTTTTAGATAGGATACCTTGTATTCCTAGGGATCCAACTATATAGGCAATCAACCCTGAATAAGAATGGATCCAAGAAATAAAATCCCTGTTTTAATGGGCCCTACAAAGTGATAAGGGAAATCAAGGAGGTGGTATATGAGTTAGACTTTCCTAGAGACAACAAGATCCACAATGTTTTCTATGTATCTCATCTCATGAAGGTACTTGAGAAATGAGTTGAGGCAACAAAGGAGCTACCATCATTAGATGTAAAGGTACAACTATCTCTCGTTCTAGAAGAAGTCATGGGCACAAGGATAAAAATTTAAGGAACAAGATCATTTGAGAATATTTGATTTGATGGAAAGGCTTACTAGTAGAAGATCCTACATGGGAAGAAGAGCAGGTGAAGCAATTACTTGATGAAAAGAAAACTCAGGAAAAGAATATTGTAATGTCCTCTCCTAATCATTAGCTACAAGGGAGGAGTCCTAGCCCATGTATATCCCCTCAGGTATGGAGAAGGAAAAATAAAGGAATCGTTATAATAAAATAAAATAATAACAAAATAAAATGGGATCTATGGTATTTCCCACGATATCGCCCAAGGTTTTCGAAAGAGGATGGAATTATTTAAAGAGAAGAGGAGATGAAAGAGGGTGAATAATTATCACGGAATTCATTCTATTAGCCATCTGTGAGAGTTTGAAAACTATCATGGGGAATCCAACTTCGGTGCTGCCAAATACACCCTAGTTAGTGGAATTTGGTTTAGTGACCACAAGCCACCTTAGCCAATTAATTCAATGGCACATTTGAATCTATAACAACAGAGAGGGAAATGCCAAAATTACGAGAACTAGATCAATTCAATCAAATGTTGAAGCAACAAATTAGGAGCATTAGAGCCGAATCTAATTCATTGTAAATTATTTGTTCAGGAGGGACCGCAATACTGATCGATTTAGTAATCGATTTTATTATGAAATTAGAATAGGAAGAATAACTAGTTTGAGTTGGGTATAACACCAAGGAACCATGTTATAATCGAGAGAAAAGCAATTTCATCAGAGGTAAAAGGACACATTCTTCTGATTATCAGGTCGTATCACCACATCCACATTAATTTGTTTAAGAAAAAGGAGTTATGCGTAAAATACCCTTGTCAAAGAAAGAAACACTTCTAGGAGTAGAAATTGATTTTCTTAGTTCCCTATCTGTATTTCCAAATCAAGGTTGATATCATAACACCAAGATTGTGGGTTGTGTTCTTAATCGGGTTGATGTTCTAACAAGACTGGAAATGAGGTTGCTTGTAGTCAAAATACCGAGTCAAGCATCGTATTGCCAAATCAACATTGTTTGTATTGCTGGGATTGGGGGATCATAGTTCATGGCTGAGCTTGCAACCCAGTTTGATGAAGTCTTATTATCACTATAGGCCATGCGATAATTGAGGCTTCAACTATTAAATCAAACAGAGTTGTTCCCCCCTTATCACATGAGGCCAAGTCTGATTTTGTCTGACGGGAGACGAAACTAATATTTTGAGTGGATTTCACAAGTGACAGAGTAGCATAGACATAGGTCAAGGTTGAGTTTTACTCTACCAACCGAACTAGCATATTTTTGCAAAAAGACAATGATCGAGACTTATACTCTCAGTGGCCGAGAGGAAAATTGATTGGTGAAGTCTTATTTCAAATCAAATAAAGTGTTGGGTTGTTAGGGGATGATTTGCAGAAGAGCGATTGATTGACATAGTTAAAGGACACCTGAAATAAGCATAATCTGCATAAATTCCTTTGGAATACTTAGCCATGTTTTATCTGAAGAATATTTGTAATCAATTCCTCTGAAAATTTACAGTGAATAAAATTGGAATTATCTTTCTAAAATTACTTATTATTTTTTCGTTTTATATATTACGATGATTCATACTCCATTCATGAATTTGTATATGGATTTATTTTTGACAATGTAGTTTCTTTAAACCATATAAGTAGTGGAGTTTAATCCAAGAATCACTCATGAAGCAAAGTTTCACAGACGAAGCACAAATCCACATACAAATTCATGAATGAAATATGAATCAATGTAATATATAAAACTCAGAAGTAACGGGTAATTCCAATTTTATTAACCAGAAATTTTAGGAGGAATTGTTAACAAAATTTCTTTAGACATAACCTACCTAAGTGTTCCAAAGGTGGTTACACAGATTATGCTCAATTTGGGTGCACATCAACTTTGTTAATCAATTTCTCCTCTGCATATCGTCCCTTGATATCAATTTGAAATACAACTTCAACAATCGATTTATATCTCAGCCACTGATAGTATAAGTTTGACCATTGTCTTTATAAGAAAATATGCTAGTTTGGTTAGGTGAGTAAAAATCATCCCCAACTCATTTCTACGCTACTCTGTCACTTGTGAAATCCGCTCAAAATATTAGTTTCAGCTCCTATCAGACAAAATCAAACTCGAACCAACATGATGAGGGGGAACAACTCCGTTCGATTTACCAATCAGAGCATCAAATTTTGCATGGTCCTGTAGTGATCATAAGACTCCATTGAACTTGGTTGCAAGATTGGCCACGAACTATGATCCATCGATCCTAACGATATAGATATTGTTGATTTGTAAATAGGACACTAGACTCTAGATTTTGACCACATGCAACCTTGTTTCTAGTCTTGGCAGAAAACCACCTCGATTAAGAACTTGTTGAAGGCCCCGAAAATCGGTTCGACAACAAGGGGGATACCCGCCCAGTCCGGACCTTGGTTGGAAGCTCCTTATCCGTTTGGTATAGCGGGTCCGATTGGGGATCTGGGACCAGTTTCCCAATTCAGTGTATGTGTGTGTGTGAAAGAAGGGTGTTTCTGTTCAGACTGGAATACTTCTATCTAATCTAATGCTATGCTATGTATTCTAATAAAAAGAAAAACATCGAAATTTATGCTAACTCGGGGTGTGATTTTTCTTCTATGCGATCTAAAAAGATTTCATACAATAACTGGTAATAAAGATCATTCAGCTATCGTAAGAAAAGAATTCGATAAAAATGAGCTACTTCGTATAAGAAGTTAGACGAAACACCTGTTAAAACTTATCGCATAAATGAGCTATTCATACACTAAACATAAACAAATAGTTATCACCGTACAAAAGTGCCAAATGATAACTCAGACATTCATGTTGTAAAATATAAATACTGAAAACTGAATATCGCTTTAACGCATAAGCAGAAATGGTTAAGAGATAAAAGTACCATTTATAACTAGTCCTGCTCATGAGCTTCAAGCAATGATTGATTTATCTCTCCTTGATTCAACATCTACTAAGAGTACAGAAGTGAAACATCAGTAGCAGATATCAAATGCAAATATCAAATAAATCCTGTTCCATTCATTCACCAAAACGTCCTTTGAGGGTGAAAAAGTGCATGTTCTGAGGACAAGTTTTTGATAAATTTCTGGACCCTTCTCTAAATGCATGAGAAGGGTTCAAATACTACTAAATAAATAACTTATTTACAAAATTTGAGGATTCAGTTTAAATGACCGTCCTCTTTCTAAGCAAAACTATTCTAAAATTAAATCTACTAACTATTTCTAAATCTACTCCTTAATGTCGCAAGCATTAAGTATTTTTCTGAGTAGAGTCGGCTGACTGTCTTTCGCCTTTGGTTGAGTTAAGCAAACAGAAACGACAAGAGATGGCATTCTCTTCTCAATAAAATTGATGATGTGCTTGAGAATCACCCAATGAATATGTAGCATTATCATGTATGCTTGGTAAAAATCCCATTTCAACTTGGTTAACCTTCGGATAGCTTCTGTTTCCAGTTTGCTTCTATCGGTGATTTTTTTTTTGCAGTTTTCGGGGCTCGCAGGTGACTGAGAAACTAGGGACCTTCCTTTTCGATCAATTTTTCTTAGCAATGTGCGATTAGCGCTAAGCGCTAATCGCGCATCGGAAACTGCCTTTGTTTCTTGATCCGGGCTTCCCTGATGCGGTTTTTGCCTCTTGCACATTTTTCTCTCATTCAGTATAAAGCCCAAAATTTGTAAAAATAGTGGTTCCATGAGCTCTTGACCCTGAGAATTAAACTGTTTGTTTCTGGTATCACCGTCTTTCAGTATCCATTCAATCATGTCTATACATGAGAAATCTGTGATAGATGCCTCCGAAGAGTTCTGCGACTCTTTTTCTTCCTTGAGCGGATTAAGTATGCCTTCCGAAATGTACATTGGAGCGCTGCCTTCCTTCTTTGTTGTTTTCTGCATAGTGCCCTGTGTAATGCTTCATCCTTCTTTCCTGTAGTTTACATTGAGGTAGAAGTAATGATAAAGGAATAATAACAGGAAAACTTTTAAATGCCGAAAATATAGAAGACATGCCACCTTACGTGAATTATTTTTTCAAAAAATACAATACCCTACTTCATTAACAACTGGCAATAACCCATTAATTCGCATTAAAATACATGACCAACTCTTGGCTAAAGATTTTTCTTGAACAATGAGCTAGAACCAACTGCAATGGAGGATTCCCGCGTTTTTGCTTTGTGATGTCGCAGATCGTAGTATCGCAATGTCGCAATGTTATTGTGTTGTTTTTATCGCAGATCGTAGTATCGCAATTTTGAGGTGTCGCAGTATTGCGGTATCACAATATCGTAATATCGCAATATCGCAATATTGCAGATCGTTATAATTCTTGTTTAATTTTTGTGATATTTGCGATGTGCGATATGCGATATCGCATATCGGCGATGTTTTAAAGTTTTTCAATGAGAGCGCTTGTTTTCAGTATATGCAATGCGATGAAGTTTTCGCGTCGCAATATCGCCTTTTATCATTTTAACTCTTTGGAAGGTATATCCTATCATCCTTTGCGCGATGCGATATCCTTTTAGGAGTAAATTTAATTTTCTTCATTATGAAACTTAGGTTTTCTAGATTTTTCAAGGTATTTTCCTATATCCATGATGTTGTAGATTTCATCTAAAAAGAAAATGTAACATTAACTAATTTTTTTGAGGGTCCCCACTTATTTAGTATTAGTAATAGTACTTCATAAGGAGGGGGGTTGTTTGTGGCCACAACAATTGGCGATTCACTTGGAAGAACCAGTTATCTCTGTGTTTCTATTGAACCTTTTCAACTTCCAAAACAACAAATTTTTCAGAAAATTAAGCTTTATTATGGAAAGATAAAGTACATTATACTCTAACTTGTCAATGACATTTTTCTTCAGCTATTTTCAACTTTGATTATTTGCTGCCTCAAGTTAGTCCTTGCATTTACATCAGTCATTACTTGGTCTGTAAAGATAAAACAAAGTCTTCTCTGTAAACCAGTTTTAAAATACACTCATTTGTCGTAGGTAGAGCCTCTGCTGCAAGCAAGTGTTCATAGCCTCGACAGGGTTACCTTTTACCCAGCAATGATCCTGTATCCTACTAGAAAAAATCTACAACTCTCAAAGAAGAATCCATATCTACACTTATTGCTTTTTATTTTCTTTTTATTCTTAAAGAATAATGTCTTGGTTTGGTGGCCAATTTATGACACAGTCATTCACTTGATTTATAACTTTGCTGAACAAGCTAGCTCATGATGAGACCCCTTGCCTCTTGATTGTAACAATCTTGAGTCATTGCCCTATTATGTTATGCAGTATTTGGCAAAGTGAGAAAGTTATAATATCTGTGATTATGATAATCCAGCTCGTGATGAGACCTCTCATTCTTCAAGATAAAGTGTATCCTTGGACTATTCCTCTGAAAGCTGTGATTTCCTTAGCAGGGAGGAAGTCATTGTCTTCTTTAGATAGCTCTGGACGACAATGATAGAGTTTTTTGGAAGTAACTATTCTACAGAGAATCTTTATTTTGTTATTGATACCTTTCATTGCACTGATATAAAACAATTTTTTCACTAAAGGTTTATCTTCATCAAACTTTTATGAAGTTGAAACTAGTGTCATATCTTGGCTAGAGTCTTTAACTATATCTTTCAATAATAAAGATCAATTTTCCAAAAGATTTGCTATTTATACAAGCGAAAAATCAAAATCTGAAAGAGAGTTGGTATCTTTTTCGTAAATGCCTAATGTAACCATTCACAACTGGTTTTATTCTGAAAAAGAGAACAACTATTATTCTATGAAATAGAAGAATAATCTTCTATGGAAAATATTTTTTAAGAATTTGTCCATTGACAGGCAAAGAGTCTTTTTTACCTCCTAAAGCCTTTAACATAAATGTCGATGGACCTATGACTTCTACAATTTGAAAAGGACCAAGCCACATTCTTTGAAATTTTGTATGTTTTCCCTTTTCTTCGTGTGCCTTGTCCCATTTTAAAACTAAATCACTCACCTAAAATTATTTTCTGGTCATTATATTTGAATCAAAAGAGGATTTTACGAGTGCCTGATGATGAGCATGTGTTTTCTTAGCTTGTTCTCGCTAATCTTCTAATTTGATTATTTCCATTTGCCTTAAGTTTAATGAGGAAGTTGGAACTTCATCAATGTATTGAACTAGAGACAAAGAAGGAATTGCTAGATGAGTTGGAAGAACAACTTCTCTCCCATAAACTAAATTAAAGGGGGAAGTGTCGATGGAAGCTTTTTTCGTTATTCGGTCTTCCCATAAAGTGTATATTAAGGATTTATGCCATTTTTTCTGATTTTGGTCTATTGTTCTTTTGATAATCCTGATTAGGTTTTTGTTTGTAGACTCGGTTAATCCATTGCCCCGTGGATAATGTTGACAATAATACTGAGAGGGGGGGTGAATCAGTATTATCTAATTCTTTTACCAATTCTTACTTATTTATACTTCGAATTATTTTTGCATACCAATACCATAAATAATGAGCATGAACAAGAAAACCAGACAGTCACATCAAAGAACACCAGATATAAGGTGGAAACCCAATGTGGGTGAAAACCACCTGCTGCAATATGTCTCTATCTTCTTTCAATTTAGAAAACTCCTTTTACAATGGTCTTGTACTGGTGCAGTCCTTTACCAGTACGCAGGCTGCAACCTGCTGAGAGCTACAACTCTCTCTCGTTTTTCAGTTTCTCCTGAAAGGGAGCTACAACCCCCTACTTCTTTTCAAGGACCACT
>APFE031517646.1:109794-130384 GCA_000404065.3 Pinus taeda
CATCCACTAAGAGTACAGAAGTGCAACATCAGTAGTAGATATCAAATGCAAATATCAAATAAACCCTGTTCCATTCAATCACCAAAACCTCCTCTGAGGGTGCAAAAGTGCATGTTCTGAGGACAAGTTTTTGATAAATTTCTGGACCCTTCTCTAAATGCATGAGAAGGGTTTAAATACTACTAACTAAATAACTTATTTACAGAATTTGAGGATTCGGTTTAAACGACTGTCCTCTTTCTAAGCAAAACTATTGTAAAATTAAATCTACTAACTATTTCTAAACATACTCCTTAATGTCGCAAGCATTCAATATTTTTCTGAGTAGAGTCAGCTGACTGTCTTCCACCTTTGGTTGAGTTAAGAAAACAGAAACGGCAAGAGATGGCATTCTCTTCTCAGTAAAATTGATGATGCGCTTGAGAATCACCCAATGAATATGTAGCATTATCATGTATGCCTGGTAAAAATCCCATTTCAACTTGGTTAACCTTCGGATAGCTTCTGTTTCCAATTTGCTTCTATCGCTGATTTTATTTTTTGCAGTTTTCAGGGCTTGCGGGTGACTGAGCAACTAGGGACCTTCCTTTTCGATCAATTTTTCTTAGCGATGCGCGATTAGCGCTAAGCACTAATCGTGCATCGGAAACTGCCTCTGTTTCTTGATCCGGGCTTCCCTGATGTGGTTTTTGCCCTTGCGCCTTTTTCTCTCGTTCAGTATAAAGCCCAAAATTTGTAAAAATAGTGGTTCCGTGGGCTCTTGACCCTGAGAATTAAACTGTTTGTTTCTGGTATCAGCGTCTTTCAGTTTCCATTCAATCATGACTATACATGAGAAATCTGTGATAGATGCCTCCGAAGAGTTCTGCGGCTCTTTTTCTTCCTTGAGCAGATTAAGTATCCCTTCCGAAATGTACATTGGAGTGCTGCCTTCCTCCTTTGTTGTTTTCTGCATAGTGCCCTGTGTAATGCTTCGTCCTTCTTTCCTGCAGTTTACATTGAGGTAGAAGTAATGATAAAGGACTAATAACAGGAAAACTTTTAAATGCCGAAAATATACAAGACATGCCACCTTACGTGAGTTATTTTTTCGAAAAACACAACACCCTACTTCATTAACAACTGGCAATAACCCATTAATTCGCATTAAAATACATGACCAACTCTTGGCTAAAGATTTTTCTCGAACAATGAGCCAGAACCAACTGCGATGGAGGATTCCCACGTTTTTGCTTTGCGATGTTGCAGATCACAATATTGCAATGTCCCAATGTTATTGTGTTGTTTTGATCGTAGATCGCAGTATCGCAATTTTGAGGTGTCGTAGTATTGCGGTATCGCAATATCGCAATATTGCAATATCGTAGATCGTTATAATTCTTGTGTAATTTTTGTGATATTTGCGATGTGTGATATGCGATATCGCATATCGGCGATGTTTTAAAGTTTTTCAATGAGAGCGCTTGTTTTCAGTATATGCGATGCGATGAAGTTTTCGCGTCGCAATATCGTCTTTTATCGTTCTAACTCTTTGGAAGGTGTATCCTATCATCCTTTGTGCGATGTGATATCCTTTTAGGAGTAATGCTAATTTTCTTCATTATGAAACTTAGGTTTTCTAGATTTTTCAAGGTATTTTCCTAAGTCCATGATGTTGTAGATTTCATCTAAAAAGAAAATGTAACATTAACTAATTTTTTTGAGGGTCCCCAATTATTTAGTATTAGCAATAATACTTCATAAGGAGGGGGGTTGTTGGTGGCCACAACAGAATTGAACCCTCAATCTTGGCATTATGATATCGAACTTGATTGGGAAATGCATATTGGGCACTAACAAACTCAATTTCTACTCTAGGAAATGACCCGTTCCTTGACACAAGTATTCTGGGTGCAACTCCTTTTTCTGAAACATATTACTATGGATGTGGTGATATGACCCGATAACCAAAAGATTGCGTCCTTTAGCCTCTAATGAAATAAGTAATCTCTCAATTTCAATTTGGTTGCTTGGCATTATCCCCCACTAGGCCCAGGTATACTACCTGTTCTGATTTCACAATAAATTCAATTACCTAATCGATCAGTGTTGCAACCTTTCCTGGAACATATAATTTACCATGAATTGGATTGGGCTCCAACGCTCCTAATTTGTTCCTTCGGCCTTTGAGTCGATTGATCTGGTTTCTCCTAATTCCACCCTTTCCAAATTTTCTCCTCTAGACTCAAATGTGCCATTGAATTAATTGGCTAGTGTGGTTTGCAGCCACCAAACCCAATGCCACAAGCCAGGGTGTATATTGCAACACCAAAGTTGGGTTTTCCATGAGAATTTGTTGACTCTCATACCTAGTCAATCAAATGAATTATTTGATATTTCTTCATGCTCTCTTCCATCCCCTCCTCTTAAAATAATTCCATTCTCATTGAAAAAACATAGGTAATAATACCATGGGAAATACCATGGATCCATTTTATTTTATTATAAAAATCTTTTTATTTTTCCTTTTCCATAGCCGAGGGGATCTAAATAGGCTAAGATTCCTTCTCCCTTGTAGCTAATAATTAGGAGGGGACACTGTGGTCCTCCCTTCCTCAACGGTGAATTGTGCATCCTCTGTCCACCCGAAATCCCCCTTCTTGGTCATATCGGGCATAGGTGCTATCATTTGAGAATATCCCTTGACCAATCATCAATAATATTTGCAAATTTCCAAGAATCCTCTCAGCTTTGTGATATTCTTGGGTGTAGGCCATTCAATGATACCCCTTATTTTCTCCTGATTAACCTATGCTTCTTTTGCACTAATGATGTTCCGAAGATATAATACCTTATTCATACCAAACTTTCACTTGGACTCATTTGAAAACAATGGGTGCACCTCTAATATGCCCAATACCTTGTCCAAGTGTCTCAATTGTTCTTCCCAAGTTTTATTGTAGATAAGGAGATTGTAAAAGAAGACTAATGGATACTTCTCCATCTACCTCCTAAAAATATGATTCATGCATGAACCGAATGTGGTAGGTGCATTTGTTAGCCCAAACAACGTGACTAGAAATTCATAATGTCCATAATGACACCTGAATGTTGTTTTTAGAATACCTTGTTCTCAAACTCCGATCTTATGATATCCAGATCTCAAATCGATCTTAAAAAATACAAATATCCATGTAGATCATCCAAAAGCTCATTTATTTGTGGTATCAAATATTGTTTCTTGATAGTCTTTCTATTAAGGCCCCGATAATAAAAACACATCCTCATTGTTATGTACTTCTTCTAACTAACACCACTGAGGAAGAAAATGTATTTTTTCTAGGCCTGATGTGTTCCATCTCTAATAACTCCTTGATGGTATTTTAAATTTCTTCTTTAAACTTCTTGGGGTGTCAATATGGAGTAGTGATGACTGGCTTGCATCCTTCCTCCTATTCTATAATATGTTTGAATCCCTTGTGTAGAGGTTTACTAGGAGGGATAACCTCAAAGGCCATCTGATGCTTGTCAAACATGGCTTGGATGTCGGTTGGATAATGTTGATCTTCCTCTACTCCAATTTTCTAGGATACCATACACTATGCGACCCATGATATGCCACCATGAAAAAAGATAGCTTCCATTTTTTGTGTTACCACCATTGGATCTCCTATGGTAATGCCCCCGAGCTTGACTATTTTCCCCTCTAACCACTCCATTTCCATAGTTTTGTAGTCCTTCCAATGTGTCTCAATAGTGATGATCCATTGCACTCCCAACACCACATTGATGTCAACAAACCCCACCACGTATAGACCATCTACTAAATTATAGCTCCCTATTTTCAACTCTATTTGAGGAATTTTTCTTAAACATGCCATCCATCGACCATCTTCCACCTCAAAATCAAACCCTTCAAACTCTTTTATTTCCAAACATCTCCTTGCCACTAAAGTTACATCAATAAAGTTATCGGTGGAGCCCCCATCAACAAGATTCGTGACCCGCTTCCCTTTTATGACTCCCCTTACTTTGAAGGTGTCATATCAGGGTACACCTAAGAGCTTGGCCATAGTGGGTCAAAATGATTTCTTAGGAGGAGGCTCCTCATCGTTGTTGTTTCTATGCTCATCTTCCTCTCTTCTACAATGGCTTCTTTTCTTTCCCCTTGGGTTTGGGAATGAATGGTTGGTGCCCTCTTAGGAACTGAGTTCACCATATTTCTATTTTTAGTGATGGTGTCCTAAAGTGTGTTAAGATAAAAAGCCTTCACCCAACCATGCAAAGGATCATTCATCCCTTCTACGAACAACATTTATAACAAATTCTGGGCAACCGTTGTCACCATTACCATGAATATTTAAAACTTTGTGATATAACTATCATGGCTCCCATTCTACTTAAGTTGAGCTAATTCGATGAAGTGAAACTTTGTTTCCTTATTATCAAATCGCTAGATTAATCTCTCTGTGAACTCTAGGTAGGATTTTATGTTGGAATGCACCAATTTTATTAACCCATGGTACCATCATTCATGAGCTTCCCCTTATAGATGCAAAGTGGCATATTGTATTGCCTCTAATTCTCTCATGTTATTGAGCTAAAAGTATGTGTTGAGATGATATAGCCAAGCTCTAGTTGATCCTCCAAAAGTACCATTGAAGTTTGTTATATTTATTTTTTGGGCCTTGTTTGGGATATCATTATTCATCCACCATTTTTAAGAGTTGTTTGCTTGACCTTTACGTTTAATAGCATAGTAGTCCTGGAGAGACATTTGAGCTTGAAATTTCACTCCCATTGCTTGATATCCCCTCATATAATCCAATGAAAATTCATTTCATCTTCGTTGGTTAGCAACCTGCCATTCCATGAAATTGGGAAGGATAGGCCTTGATGGAACTAGCTTTATCAGGGTATCCTATTGATGGAGCTACAAGCCTCTCTCCATTGTGATTATCATCTCCTCCAAACAAATTGTAATTTATTTACAAACCTTCAGCCCCTTGATTTGACCAATTGTCATGAAGACTAACTATAGTCTAGGAAACTTATTTTAGAGCTAAATTTATCTCAGGTTGACCCCTATTACCTTTTGGGCCATTCCATGCTATCCACATTCTAATTCTTAGCCCATTTCAAGTCGTCCACATTCTAATTCTTGGAGTATCTCCCATTTCCCTCTAGCTAGCTCATTCAAGATATTTGTAAAGCTTCCCAATGGATGATTTTCATAATCCTCCATATTGTCTTGCTCCTTCTTCTTCTTCTTGAAGGTTATGTTCCCCTAATATTCTAGAAACATCCACTAATAACCCTACCAACCTGGCAACATGACCAACTCTGATACAATTATAATAATACTAATATAATTTATAGAAAGATTTTATGGTTTAAGGAAACTTCATTCTCAAAAATAAATCCACATACAAATTCATGAATGAAATATGAATCAATGTAATATGTAAAACCCAAGAGTAACAGGTAATTCTAGACAGATAATTCGAATTTTATTCACCAAAAATTTCAAGAGGAATTTCTGACAAATTTCTTTAGACATAACCTAGCTAAGTGTTCCAAATGTGACTGTGTAAATTATGCTTAATTTAGGTTTCCTTCAATTTCGTCAATCAATTTCTCCTTTGCAAATCGTTCTTGACAACCTGACACTTTACTTGATTTGAATTATAGCTCCAACAATCGATTTGGCTCTTGGAAACTAAAATTATAAGTATTCATCAGTGTCTTTTTGAGAAAATATGCTAGTTTCATTGGGCGAGTAAAACTCAACCCTGAACCATATCCACACTACTCTGCCGCTTGTGAAATCCACTCAAAGTATTAGCTTCAACTCCTATAAGACAAAATCAAACTCGACCTGACATGATGAGGGGTGAACAACTCTATTTGATTTAACAGTTAGAGCCTCAATTCTCACGTGGCTCTATAGTGATAATAAGACTCCACTGAACTCAGTTGCAGGCTCGACCAAAAACTATGATCCCCCGATGCCAACAATACAGGCACCGTCAATTTTACAATATAATGCTCGACTCTATATTTTAACCACAAACAACCCTATTTCGAGTCCTAGTAGAACACTGCCTCGATTAAGAATGCGACCCTTGATCCTAACTTTATGATCTTTACCTTGACTGGGAAATCTGGATTGGGCACTAAGAAACTCAATTTCCACTCCTGGAAGCAATATATTCTTTGGCACATGTATTCTAGGTGGAACTCCTTTTTCTTAAACATATTACTATGGATGTGGTGATATGACCTGATAGCTAGAAGAATGTGTACTTTTACCTTGATGAAATCGCTACTCTCTCGATTTTAATATGGTTGCTTGGCATTATCCACCACCTAGCTCAATTATTCAGATCTACTCCAATGCTAGACCACTTTATTGATCTCAGTAGAAAAACAATACAACACACATATTTGACTCTAGAGTGGAACTATTTCTCCTACAAAGAAATGTTCTCCTACAAATAACTCTCACTAAAAAGATGATTCCCTATAGCAAGTCATGAAGGTGATAAAGAAAAGGAATCTCTCACAATAGGTCCTTGTATTCAATCTGAGATCAATAAACTTAAAAGCCAACTACTTCATCATGAAGTGTTGAAATGGTATTTTCTCACAAACAAACTGAGAATAGATTGAAAATCGTTGCTCTAATGAGTAAACAACTATTGCAGATGCATTCGGAATATTGGAAAACCATTGTCTAGCCTATTTCCATGCTAAAAAAGGTCTCCAAATGACCTTAAAATAGTCTCTGTCTACAATACTAAAGGACTTCTCTCAAAAAAATGTCTAACATATGGTTGTTAAGTAAACTTGACCCAGATAGAGCCAAAGGAGGTTAAACAGTGATGGTTTTCGGGCACATGGTATTGTGCACCCATGGTATTCCGCCCGTGGTATTATATGTAATGGAGCCTATAAAAGGCTGGAAGGACTTCATTGTAATGCAAGGGCTTGGAGGTGAGCAATGAATGTTCACTTGGTCAGATTGGCCAGGGTTTTGGCCAAGGATAATGAAATTTCATTATGATCGAGTTTTTCCCCAGATTTGGGGTTTTCCCAAATAAAGATGTGTGTTTATGTGTTTATGGTTGCTGCTGGTTATTTTTATATTTGTTTTTCTCTCAGTAATTTTTGTGTTCTCGGGTAAATTTCTTAACAATTGGTTTCAGAGCTGAAGGTTGTGTATTGGCTTCAGAAAAATGCTTTTGTTGCCAAGGGTTATTTAGCCTGGTAGACATAGAAAGGATTGATGCATCGTTTGTTTGCAAATCTAATCTAAATGTAGCCAAAACAAGGTTCTACAAAGGTAGATAGATGAAGGCGAGGAAGCTGCAATCTGTAGCGTCCATCAAAGAGTTGTTGCAGGCGAAGAGACCGGAGGTAGAGGATCAGGAGGAGGAGGAGTAGTTGTTGTTGTGGGATCCTTCGGTAGCAATAGAGAGAGCTCGGAGCAGATCTATGTCTCGGCGAGGTCGTAAGTGAGAAAGGTTAAGTGGCATGGAAGAGAATGTTGATGCCATGGATATAGATCAACCAAAAAAGAATCATCACATGTTCAAGGCCTCCTGGTGAAGTCACCCCAGGCGAGGGTTTCAAGGATTCATCTCAGAATTTAAAGGTAGTTAAACTCGGCAAGAAGGCAACAAAGAAACAAAACAAGGATGCCTGCAATTGAGAGAAGATGGGTCAGAATATCAGCAACAATAAACAAAAAAAATAAAATTAATGAAGTCAAAATGATTACATGTAAATGGGCATACTACTATAAGACCTAGTAAGGCATGTGTACCCCTGGGTAATCACCAGTAAAGTCTAGGTTAGACCTAGGTGATAGGGGCAATGTCAGGTTAACAATACCGTGGGTAAAAACTCTGAGGGGGGTAAGAGCTAGAGTGAGAAGGATTGTCTCACTTAGTAGGTCAAGTCAAGTTTAAGGGGGGAATTGTTAAGTAAACTTGACTCAGATAGAGCCAAAGGAGGTTAAACAGTGATGGTTTTCGGGCACATGGTATTGTGCACCCATGGTATTCTGGTCGTGGTATTAGTAATGGAGCCTATAAAAGGCTGGAAGGACTTCATTGTAATGCAAGGGCTTGGAGGTGAGCGATGAAGGTTCACTTGGTCAGATTGGCCAGGGTTTTGGCCAAGGATAATGAAATTTCATTATGATCGGGTTTTTCCCCAGATTTGGGGTTTTCCCAAATAAAGATGTGTGTTTATGTGTTTATGGTTGCTGCTGGTTATTTTTATATTTGTTTTTCTCTCAGTAATTATTTGTGTTCTCGAGTAAATTTCTTAACGATGGTGCTCAATTGACAAAATTGATGCTTCCATTGAGTTTAGAACACCCAAAAACCCCTTGTAGAATCTTCTTAAGCTCTAAAACGCAGAAGAATGACCAAGTTATGCTTCCTAGATCATTTCTCAGTCAACTGTCCTCCAAATTGGCAAAATTGGCAATTTGGGAAACAAATTCATCCTTTTGGTAGATTTGTGAGCAACAATTTTACCTATGACTGGTGAAATTCCCACCACAAACGTCACAAATTGTCATATCTTTTAAATGTGCCATAACCCATTAAGTGCTGATTTTTTAGTCCCAACGGGCAGTCATATCACCGCATATGGTCAGGGGCCAAGCTAACTTCCCGCCCCCATCGACTAAGCCCTCTGTTCTATTAAACGTGGTTGTGTGGCTTTTAATTTGGTTGGGTGTCTAGCTAACCACCTGGCCGTGCTAGCTTAGCTCCCGCTGCTGGTCGTTGGTCATGTGGAAAATACATGAGACTGTGGTTCCAGAATTATCCCCACCCCCTCTACTGTAGCTCTTTGTTTATGCACCATGGGCATATGGTAACACATATAACAAGGGGCTAGGGTTAACTGCCCAACCCCTTCCCCCAAACACGCTAATCATTCAATTCAAATGGAACTACAACCCCAATACAGCTAAGAACCAAACCACATGGTGTAACGGTAATGATTTGTAGTTATATATGTCAGGACATGGGTTTGATCCCTGCAGGGTCAACTGGTCGACCCATAAAAATTTGGGCACAGTTCTTGCGGTCCACGTGGCATCCTTCCATTGGGCCATGTGGCGCCTTATGATTTGGCCACCTCAAACATAACCAACCAATCAAATGTCGCCACCTCAACCTGTACGGTTTTTCCACATGTTGAACCCTGATTCGTCCTCTTATCTGTTTCATGTCCCAGTTAGCATGACATCAACTGTACGACCTACCCAGTTAGCAGCCCAATAAACCCTGCAAGTTGACTTTTTAGTTGTTGGTAAAAAATTTCAAGACATCATAACTTTCTCATACGATTTCAGATTGAGGTGATTCAAGTGGTGTTAGAATCAGGACAAAAAACACTACGACTTCGCGCTAGTTTTAGGAGATTTAGGTAAATTTCATTTTTGAGCCTATTTTTTTATCTCCAGATCATACCTCCCGAGTAGGAACTTTTAGACCTCCAAAAGTCTATTTTTAGTCAATAAATGAGTGAGTATACAATATAAATTCACCTTGCTTTTCTTGGATTATTTCCTTTGAGCCCCATTCGAAGGTACTTCCACATTGCCTTTGCATGAAGTCCTTATCCTCTTTTCAAGAATTTTGACCTGCTACAATTATTTTAAATATTTAGGAGGAAAATATTCAATATATGGAATCTAAATATTCTCAACATGATCATCAAGCATTACAAGCTCATACAATCTTCACCTTGAAGTCTTTCCTTATTGAAACCCAACTTGATCTTCCTATTGGAAATGATGATTAACTTACTGCTTGTCCTGCCTTACTTTGTACTCTGCTTTGTTTTCCTCAAGATGCACTTGGACTCTTAGATGCACGTAACTATGTCCATATTTTGCAAAATATTTACCAAATATAAAATCCAAGAAATCTGCGGAAAATAAAACAAAATTCAAATAGAAATACTTGCATAGATGAGTTCTTGGCTCAATTTTTGCATGTTGGATGTAATGCAAATACTCATCCCAAAAGCACCATAAAAATTGACTGAACAACAAGCCAAAATAGCATAACATGCCAAATAACACACTGTTGCATATAAGTGATTTTATTCACAAGTTCACTTTTACAAAATACCCACCTATGGGGATATGCAACATGTGAAATACAAAAGAAATGCAGTATTTAATTAGACAAATAGTCCAACCATTTCTTATCTAGCCATGTTAGGGAATTTTCTTTCTGCACTTCATTTTCTTTTAGAATTGCTTCAAAGATGGGTACATCATGTTTATCACTTTCATCCAATTTTTCTTCCTTAGGTGATTTCATGACTTGTTTGTCCTTTTTTGGATGCAACTTCCAACATTTCTCAATCTAATGGAAACTTGTATTGCAATTAATGCAAAAACAATTGTGAGCACTACTTGGGAATTTTTCTTTTTTGAGCTTGGAAGAGGATTTTCTTTCCTCATCTCACTTCCAATCAACATATTCATATTCTTGACTATTGCTTTTCTTTTTTGGCACTTGACTACACAATGGTTAGGTGCACGACAAAAAGTGCAAGGAAACACATTCCACAAAATTCTATTCAAATCATCATGTTGTTCATAGTCATAAAATAGCTTTAAATAATTAGGACATTTATACCTTTATGATGGTCCTTTTGATTATGAGCCTGGCGAGGAGAAATTTAATAACGAGGAGAAATTAACTTAGTTATTCCTTTGAAGCACTCACCTCTCTTTCGAGATGTTTTGCCATCAACATCATCACATGACATGATCTTCCTTCAGCTTGCAAGAGTTATTTCTTCACAAATTTCACACTTGAATAATTATTTGACTTTGTACCTTTGGAGCATTCTCTAACTTTGATTCAAATTGTATCATTATATATTTTTTTCATCCATCTAAATGCATTTGGAGTGGAAAAAGTGGAGGAATCAGTTCACGGGACTGTTTTTACTAGCGGGACCTAGTTTGGTGAAATAGGATCTGAAACCTTCCGTGAGTGTTTTTAGGCATCAAGTGATATTTTTTGGGGGGTAAAAAATTGTCGCTTTGATGTATAACTTTTCACGATATTCTACACATAGAGACCTTTCCAATTGCACAAGAAGTGCTTCAATTAGAGTCCGTATGCAAAAGTTATGCCACCCAGAAATTGACCTTCCTGTTTTGACACCTATAGTTCGGGAGGATGTTGTTTCAGCCCCCATTATTCATTGAAAAGTGGTAGCCACATATTTATGACGTAAAAGAATCTAGAAGATTCTACTTTGTAACTCTAGTTAAGAGTTGATGTAGTCAAACTTAACCACTAGTAGGCTATCGGGTTATGTTATAACTGGGCCACTAGGAGGAAGAGGCATTCCATTTTTTTTAGAGAATTTTATTCCATAGCTGAGCAAAGATAGACAAGAGAGATAGGAGGTAGAGCACACATAGAGGATTTGTGCACTGTAATAACCCACGGGCCATAGACATTACTTCTTTGTATCTACAGCCATATTTACAAACAAAGAAAGAGTGCTAAGCAACCTCACCTTCCACCTGGGATTTTTCCCAAAAGGGTTTCCCATGGAGCATATATTGTGTCTTATGTGTGTGTGAGTTTATTTTGTCATTCTCTACTTTTCTTCTTGATTTACTTTTACATGCATGCACTAATTACAGTAAAATCTATAGATATAGAAATTAAATAAAACTGTAATAGTGTAGAATCTCATATTTTTAATATAGTATTATCATATCTATTGTGACAAACTGTCCAGTGGAATATCCACAGTGGTTTACGGATCAAACTTGATCTTGTACGTAGCCTAATCATTCATGTTGAAGTTGTGCTCTTACCTCAATAGGATTAACAATTCCATGATTATGAATTCCAAGACCCTTACCTTTGTATCCAATTTTGATTTACATTTCATACCAATACCCTTGGTATGTTTCTCAAATGATGCGAAAGAAGCATTATCATTTTTAATATAATGAATTGAACAAGAAGTATATTTTACCTCATTTTCTGCTTGAGACTCTTGGTCCTCTTCCTGAAGCTTAACCATATTCTCCTTCTCTTTTGTAGAAGAAGTGGTATATGTGGACTCAAGGAAATGACTCTTGTGATTTAACATATAAGCAATGTTCTTCATTTGACAAAGGGTACAATCACCAGTCATTCCATGACCACAAACTTGTTGAGTCTTGGGGGAAGCTTTGATAGTTGAACATTCCCCATTTTTCTCTTCAATGACATTCTGCAACATCAGATGTAACTTCTTATTTTCATCCTCTACAACTTTGAACAATCTCCTTAATTCCATATTCTCCACTTGGAGAGAATAATTCATTTCCTCCATTTCTAGGAGTCTTTCATGCTGTAAAATTTCACCCATGCTTGAAATTTTGTTAGAACTTGCTTCAATACCATGTGATTCGAAAATCAAAAACTATTTTCCTCTAACACTTTGCAAGTCTGGTAAACATGGGTCTTTAAATGTAAAATTAGTTTGCAACTTCTTCAAAGATGAGTGGTTAAGAATTTCAAATGAACTTAAAAGTGAACAAATTCATATGAAAATCAATATAATAAACATGCAAAGAAGAAACAAGCAAGTGATAACAATGTTCACCCCTCTCGAGATATGCCTTCGTGCCCTGCTACAACGATAGGCCACTTTATTGATCTCAGTAGAAAAATAATACAATACACATCTTTGACTCTCGAGTGGCACTATTTCTCCTACAAATAAATATTCTCCTACAAATAAATGTTCTCATGCAATGACTCTCTCACAATAGGTCATTGTACTCTATTTGAGATCAACAAGCATAAAAGCCAACTACTTCATCTTGAAGTGTTAAAATGATATTTTCTCACAAAAAAAATTGAGAATAGACTCGAAATGGCTACTCTAATGAGTAAACAACTACTGTAGATGCGTTCAAAAGACTAGAAAACCCCTATTTAGGCTCTTTCCATGCTCAAGAAGGTCTCCAATTGACCTTAAAACAATGTCTGCCTATAATACTAAAAGACTTGGCTCTGCAAAAAGTCCAACATATAGTGCTCAATTCACAAAACCAATGTTTCCATTGAGTTCAAAACACCCAAAAACCCTTCTACAGGCTCTTCGTGGGCTCAAAAAGGCTGAAGAGTGACTAAGTTATGCCTCCTGGATCATTTCTGAGCTAATTGTCCTGCAAATTGGCAAAACTGGAAATATGGGCAACGAATTTGTCCCTTTGATAGACTACCAAGCAACAATTTCGCTTGAGACTGGCAATTCCCACCACAAAGTGTGCAAAGTATCGTCCCTTTTAAATGCACCATAACCCCTTAAGCATTGATTTTGTAGCCCCAACGAGCAGCCATATAGCCACATATGGCTAGGGGTCGAGCTAACCTCTCGCCCCTACCAACTAAGCTCTCGACTCTGCTAAACATTGTTATGTGGATTTTAATATGGTCGGGGGACGGCTAACCACCCCCCCTCACTGACTTAACTCCTGCCACTGGTCATTGGTTATGTGGTGAATACATGGGACTATGGGTCCGGGCTAATCCCTGGCCCATTTGCTGTAGCTCTCTGCCTACTCGTCATGGGAATATGATAACATATGTAACCAGGGGCCAGGGCTAACTACCCATCCCCTTCCCCCGAACACATCAATCATTCAATTCAAATGGAACCGCGACCCCAATATGGTTAAGAACCAAACTGCATGGGGTAACGGTAATTTGTTGTAGCTGTATCTGACAAGTCGTGGGTTCGACCCCTCCAGGACCGATTGGTCCACCCATAAAAATTTTGGCATAGTTATTGAAGGCCACGTGGTGTTCTCCTGTTGGACCATGTGGCGCGTCAAGATTGGGCCACCTCAAACACAACCAACCAACCAAATGCCACCACCTCAACCTCTATGGTGCTACCACGTGTTGAGCCTAGATTGGTCTTCCTGTCTGTTGTATGTCCTAGTAAACATGCTGACATCAACATGACATCAGCTGTATGACCTGCCCAGTTAGCAACCCAATCAATCCTACAATTTGACTTTTTAGTTGTTAGGAAAAATCTTCAAAACATAATAACTTTCTCATATGATGTCAGAATTAGGTGATCTAAGCTACGTTGGAATCAAGACGATGAACACTACAATTTGGCGCTAGTTTTGGGAGATTCTGGGCACTTTCATTTTTTATCCTATTTTTGATCTCCAGATCATATACTCATGTGTGTCACTGAATTAATTAGCCACCGTTGGGAGGATGGTATTTAGTCATTATTTTATTTTATTATGATGATCCCTTTATTTTTCCTTATCCATAACCCAAAGGATCTATATAGGCTAGGACTCCAACCTCATAGCTAATGATTAGGAGGGGACATTACATCTTAAAATAATGAAATTATATAGAGGCATGATTGGATGAGCTAATTTTTACATCCATTTCTCTAATGGAGCATGCGGCATCAAAAAATGATCATTATGAAGGATTGTGAGATTATTGGATGGAAATAAGATAAGGATGATTGTAGGAACAAGAATGACATAAAATGATGCTCATAAATTTTTGGTAGCCTAAGCAATGTAGATATTTAGTTCTCTATCACACACATTCATAGTGGATGCTTGTGCAACTTAGAAAGAATAGTAAGGAATCTTGAATACTATCATGGGTGTGGTGAATGAAAATTATGTTGAATAATATAATTCTATGTCTATTTTGTGTGGCATTCTTCCACAAAAAGTTTGTATTGGATTTTGTTTAGAAAAAGAGCACCAACATGATCTTGCAAAGGTGAAGGTAAATCAGAAAATAATGAAATAGTAGTGTGCTAGTAGCACTTGAAGCTCCACCTACCTCTATCAATGGTTCGACGGGTGAAAATAGAATGGGTGTTATGTAATTGATTAGAGAATGGCATTATTTTAAAAAATACATTGGCCAATAATGGAATAATGAAGGTTCAAGGAGTATGCACCGATCTATAAAATAATTCTTCAACATGGTAGAAATTACAATGGGTAAGACATTGTTAGACATAGTTTTTTCATATGCACATAATAGTTGTGTGTACAAGAATGCATATACTATTGATAATATATTGAAAGAATAATACTTTTATCTCTCTAAGTAGATAACTTCCTCTATTGTTAGGGTAATGTGCCTAGCTCATTTTTATAGATATTCAACAAAACTGGAGTAATTATAATTTGCTCTTTCTCTTCAATGCTCTGTTTGTCATAGGAAACAAACCATAACCTGCTCAATTATGACACTACATACCCACTATATACATCAAATTTGTTTTAGAAAACCAAAAACTATATAAAAATTAATGGAATAAATTGAAATTTTATAATAGTGAGTATCTACATACATTGAATAGAGGCAATTAAGTACCTATTGCAACATTCTTTTTAACTTGATTTAAATCCAATTAAGTATCTATTACAACAATCCTTTTAGCTTGATTTATTTAATCTAATTTAATACAACTTAAGTAGACATAATGGTTAAGAACATGTGTTTCCTCCTAAAAAGTCACATGTTCAAAACCGAAGAGGTAGAGTATGTATACCTTCATAGACTTAGCTTTCAAATTGTTGTGCAAAGATGTATCCCTTATCCCACAAACAAGAAGATCTCATACACCAATTTAGTGTTTGACTTAATCATAACTTTAAAACTAAATAATAATAATAAAATAAAACTCAAACAAATACCTTTTCCCTATAACCTAATTACATTGACATTGTTATGAGAAATAAAATATTACACCTTGCTTCTCATTCTACTCACGAAAACAACAGATTAACCCATAACACACAAACCTAAAGAAGATTGGTATTCTTGTGGGGGAAGAAGATCGTTATTCAAAGATTAATGACAACTCACATTCAACACATGCTTACGCCAACACATAACTATGCATCCCTTATCCCACAAACAAGAAGATCTCATACACCAATTTAGTGTTTGACTTAATCATAACTTTAAAACTAAATAATAATAATAAAATAAAACTCAAACAAATACCTTTTTCCTATAACCTAATTACATTGACATTGTTATGAGAAATAAAATATTACACCTTGCTTCTCATTCTACTCACGAAAACAACAGATTAACCCATAACACACAAACCTAAAGAAGATTGGTATTCTTGTGGGGAAGAAGATCGTTATTCAAAGATTAATGACAACTCACATTCAACACATGCTTACGCCAACACATAACTATGCCAGCATTGCATTGTTATCCTTTATTATGGATGATCCTACGATTGAGAACACCATTAAATGGAAAAAACTCGATGTGTCGTATTCACAAAAGACTATCATATGTCAAAACTAAATATATAGCGTCTTGTGTGCTAACATCCTTGTAAATGATCTAGCATAAGTCACTTGGTGTACCCAACATTTTTCAACCATGAAAAGAAAATGTCCAAAATAAGCAGTAATGTCCAAAATAAGCAAAAAGAAAAACATCCATGATCTATTAACAATTATATGTTGTTAAAACGTAAAACAAATAGAAAACATTCCATTCTAATCAAGGATTAGAATGGATATAAAACTGGTTGGATGTGTTATTATGAGGAATTTAGTGTTGATAAGAGCTATAAGTATTATTTTTTGTAAGGTTTTACTGATGATTTAATTATTTTTTGGTAAGAATTAACACTATGAAAATTTAAATAAATGTAAGTACAAGTTTTATGTTTTTTTTTTTTAAATTTGTTTTGTATTAAAATCCATATATATCTGGGTTATAATAATATGATTTAGAAGTTGATTGTAATGGTTGATTGTTATGTTAAAAAAAGTAAAATAAAAGTGATTTAGTTGAAAATAATTTAATATAATTTATTTTAATTATAACTATTATTAATTATAAAAAATCATATTAATATATATATTTATAAATTATATATGATATATAATTATAGAGGTTTATTTTCCAGTTTTATCATGGAGATTTTTATGTTTACAAATAATTTTTTGCCAATTTATGAGCTAATATCACATGCTCAAAAAACCATAATTGAGGTTCATACGACACATGTTTATAAGATATTTTTTTAATTAATTAGTTTAATTAAAAGAGCACAAAGAGTATAACTATTTTTGAGATTAACGTCAAATTTCTATTTGCCACTACTATTAAGAATAATCTAAAATATTCTGTGGAGGTTAAATCCCTACTATCTACCTAATAATTATTGATAATTGAATTAAAATACTAATCCAAAAAGGACATGCCTATTGGCCTAACTATGTTATATACCATCCTAGATTGATTAGTTTCTTATCTAACTAGCACCAAGGGATGATGACATATAATTTTTATTTTAACATAGTGTTATTTTGATTTCATTTTGACCAGGTTAAATGTTTAGAATTATGTTAGGACATCTCTACCATATTGGTTGGAGAGCACCTCTTTGAGCAATCATTAAGATTGAAATTAATGGTGATCTTAGTATTCTAATTTAATATTGGAAATACTCTATGGAGGTTAAATCCCTACAATCCACATAATAATTGTTGATAACTAGCCTACATTCGTCTTAACTACGGTCCAGTGGGATCAAATATATTTTGCATCTTAATATATTTCCATCTCAAGAGATTTAATCCCTCTCCATGATTGGCAAATTCAAAATTAAGATGGATTAGGGCAGAATAGGCTATATTCCACATGAATACCATAGGTAATAGCATGCGTTCAAATAAACCTAAAGCTCAAGGACCAAATCAAATTTACCTTAACTACTCAACACAAATTATATAATAATAATAATAAAATTATATTAAATTAGGTAAAATATGAACCCTATTCCAAAAAGACGAGACAGATATGATGTGTAATTATTATTTTAACAGTACAAATATTAACTTATAAGATGTAAATATTATTTTTTTATATTATAATATTAATTTAATATTATTATATTATTTTTTTCATAAGAGATATTTTTATATTTCACTACTAAGTCATTACACACTTGAAGATTAATGATTATTCTTCCAACCACGCTTTATTCACAATAGCCTCTTCCTTGAGCAATCCTTTAAGATTGAAATTAATGACAATCTTAGGGTTAAATCTTCTACAATCCACCTAATAATGATTGGAACTAGCCTACATCCATCTTAACTCTAGATCTACAATTATCTTTGCATCTTAAGATATTTCCATCTCAAAAGATTTGATCCCTCTCAACAGATTCAAAGTTAAGATGGATCTGATTTTATTCTCTCCCTTTAAAAATACTATATTCCACATGAATACCTTAGGTAATACGGTGGGTTCTCATAAATCTAGAGCTCAAAGACCCAATCAAAGTTACATTAACTACTCAACAAAAAATAATAAAAATAATAGCATAGGCAATACCATGGGTTCTCATAAACCTCAAGCTCAAAGACCAAATCAAGTTTACCTTAACTACTCAACACAAATTAATAAAAATAATAATAACTTGGAGTAAAATTGTGGAATCTGTATTCTAAAATATACACATATGACTGTAATTATTCATTAAAGAGTATTATAATATATATAGATATATATATGATATATATATAACTCACTCAAGATAATAAAAGTATTCTCCCAACCATTTGATTTATAATTTATTATTTTTATAGTACGGCAGTAGAATAGGTATTAGGTTTCGGCAAAGCCATTATTATTTTGGGTCTTGACTAAAAAATTGCAAAAATTTTACAAAGTTAATTTTAAAAATTGAAATTTTATTATTCTTAAAAAAAAAGTTATTTATTAACAATTTGTTTTGTTATTAAATTCAACATGTTATTGCTCATTACTTTAAAATTTATAACATGCATTTATATTTGACTACTACATCTCTTTTTCTGCTCAAGTAATCCCATTACAAAATATCACATAATTGTACCCAAATCAATCTTGCATGTGCACTTAAATCAAAATATAAATCATAAAAACTTACCAACGTCAAAACAATCAACTTATTTTATATTAAAAGTGAGACACCAATGCAAAAGCTGCCACAAGTCCAATAAATTGTGTCAGCAGAAAAACGAAAACTAGATTTTTTGAATGGTTTTTTAGTGATTAAAAAGTTTTTTCCAGAAAGAAAAAACATAATTGTATTATAGTGAGACTATATAACAGAACAGATAGTACATATCAAGAGTTTTTCTGCTAAAAAAAGGTTATCAACTTAGGGCACCTCACAGGTAAAACCAATGATAAAAAAAAACTTCAGTCTGTCAAATCGATCTGAGGGCTAGCCCAAGTAAAATTGAAGGATGAGAAATCAAATCAATATAATCGTGGTTGAGCACAAAAAACCACCGTCATTCACACGATGAGGAGTGCGGAGCATTTATCACGATTTAGACAATATATTTACGCATACAAATTACACCGAAGGTGTATATCCCATGTATTGTGAAATTATTCGACATATTTTAATATTACCATATATGTTTAATGATGTCATAAACTTTTATTAAAGTTAGACGAAATAAAAATATTTAAATTTTGAAAAAAATTATAGTAAACTCAAAATAGAATTTTATAATATTATTTATTTTATATGAAATTATATATTTATAGTTTTGTATATTTATTTACTGAACTTTAATATAAATTAACTTATTTCTTCCTTTAGAGTATGAAGTTTTTTAGTTACACTATAATTTATTATTATCAGGTTAAATTTCTAAAAACTTATAATTATTTTGAAGGGTGGTTAGTCTTATATTTCAGAGTGGTAGTTAGTTCATGTAATTGATTTCTAATAAGGTGAATGTAACAATTACTCCGACACCCGACTCAAACACAACTATAAAATCAAACTCAAGCCAAGACTCTTATACCAAATATTAATCACCATATAAAAATTTGCAAAAGATATTAACATCAATTATGTAGCAATATAAGAGGCTCAATATAGATTAACAATAACTATAACAATTAGAAAAATACAAATAACTATTAAGATTAACTTAAATTCAATAAGTTTATTTTAATTTAGTTATATTTAAACTATACATCAAAGTCACTATGTGGTACTAGTCCTTTAAATCATTTTTTATATTTCTAATAAATTTTATCCTTCCTTTTTTAAATCTAAATCCATCCTAATTATTTTTAATTGGAATTTTGTTATCTAATACTATTATTTTTAATTGGAATTTTGTTATCTAATACTATTTTCAACATGTATAAAATCAATTTTCTTAATATGATGTCGATTTAGTTATTTATTAGAAATAAAAAAATACAAATTTTTTGGAAAAAAACTGATATTGCTTTCCATTTTATAAGCCACACAACAGTTCTGCATAACATATCATTGTACCAAGTGAAAGTTTTATAATTCTGCATTTTACTGTTCTAAACTTATATAGTTCTGGCTCTGTAAGTGCATATATAATCCGGACAGACCTGCCTCAATATGATTACATCATTAACCATTAAAAGCTTTTTGACTATATAGTGTAAAACCACACAAAAAGTGAGCCTATAGGCTAGATTTCTGAATTATGTTTTCTGAGAACCGTTACATGCTAATA
>APFE031517650.1:0-19995 GCA_000404065.3 Pinus taeda
TTTTCTATCTAGTTGATTCCTAGAGAAAATCACATAGAAACTATGAGTTCGTATGGGACATATTTACAGGATCATATCTTGCAAGCAGGACAATAGGATGAAAGTTACTAGCATCTTTAACACAGGTTACAACAATAGGGCATAGGTGAACATGATATGGATTATCATCTCACGATAGATATTTTGGTTAGATTTAGGGACATGATCTATGTCCAAGATGAAAGTGAGCTCAAGAAGCTTATCATGTGGAAATTTCATGTTAAGTCATATTTATGTCACCTAGAATATCAAAAGACATTGACAGTGGTTAATAAGTTATACCATTGACCGAAATTGAAGAAAGAGGTGGAAGAGTTTGTTGCGATATGTTTGGATTTTCGATAGCTAAAAGAAGAGTGCAAGCATCTAGGTTTTCTTGTAGCCAATTTTGATTCCACAGTGGAAATGGGAGTCCATTTCCATGGACATCATTGCAAGTTTGCTTATGGTATCTAGACATCATGATTCTATTATGGTTATGGTTGACAACTTGACTAAGGTATCTCATTTCATTCCAATGAAGTCTACGAATTCATCTAGTGAGGTGGCTCAGGACTTCATCAAGGATATAATGAGGTTACATGGTATTCCTAGGAATATTGTGTCAGACAGAGATGGCAAGTTCACTTCCAGGTTTTGGAATTAGTTTTTGCATGTTTGGGAATAGAGTTGGCCTTCAGTGCAACTTTTCATCCACAGAAAGATGGATAGACAGAGAGGGTCAACAAGATTTTGGACATGTTCAGAATCTATGTTATACATCAACAATGGAGGTGGGAGGAGTATATTGCACTAGTGGAGTTTGCTTACAACAATGGGTATCAAGAATCTTTGAAGATGAGTCTATTTGAGGTACTTTGAGGGAAGAGTTTTAATACTCCCATTAGTTGGAGTGATCTAGTGAACGAGGTATTGATCGAACTAGACTTGTTGGTAAATATGGAACATGAAATGCACATTATGAAGAAGAATCTAAAAGAAACACAAGATAGACAAAAGAGTTATGCATATTATCATAGGGTATTTAAAGAGTTTCAAGTTAGGGAACATGTGTACTTACACATCAATCCCAAGAGGATCTCCTTCCAAATTGGATCATGTGTGAAGCTGGAACCTCGATATTGCAGGCCTTTTGAGATCATTAAGAGGATTGGACCAGTGGCATACTGACTTGCACAACCTCTGACAGGTAAGGTCCATCATGTTTTCCATGTGCCGTTATTTAAGAAGTATGTGAAAGATGTTGATTATGTGATTGAATGGTCTACTATTAGTGGATCCAGAAGAAGAATTCTAGTTGGAACTTTAGTGCATTTTTAAGTGAAGATGCTCATACTTCGAAATAGAGCAATTGAGCAAGTTAAAGTGTAGTGGAAGCACTTTCGGCTTGATGAAGCTACATGGGAGATGGTTGATTAGATGTGATCTATGTATCTGTCTCTTTTCAATGGTTGAACAGATGCATTTTGATATACGTTTTGATGTGGTGTTTGATCATGTCTATTTATGAATATGTATGAAAATACCGCATCAAGCTATGCTATAAATCTCCAATAAGCGGTATGGTGTTCGTGATATGTTGGTTGTGTCTTCAGCCATATGATATGATGTAAACGATGAAATGAGTTGTGTTATAAAGCTCCATCATAAAAATGTGTTTTGTTTGTTTATAAGTGTCATTGAACACCGAGGACGGTGTTCTCGGAAGGGGGAGGGCTTTGTAACGTCCCCTGGTTGATTTTCTATGCAAATAAAATAATACTAAAGTCATAAAACACATATTCCAAGTTGAATGTTGGGAGAAACATAGCGATGGGGATCGCTTGTGATTAATAAGTGGCTATGGAAATTTGCAAAGGAATTGGCAAAGACAAAGTGGAAATAATTGGCATTTTATTTATGAAAATAATGGAAAATAGGAGAAAACAGAGATGAAAGGTCACATATTTGCGTGAGAAGAAAATTGAAGGAAAATTAAGGAAAAATGAAGAAAATAGAGTCCTCAATAATAAAAAGGCTTCTAAGGATGAGTTCACAACCTTTTGTTAGTTTTAGTTTGGAGCTCTCTTCTATTCTCTCTCTAGCACACTCTTGCACACTTAGAGAAATCTTGGAGCAAACTTGGAGCATGCTTTGAGTACTCTAATATCACTTGGATCAAAGAAAGAAGGCAAATGAAAGCATGAAAGCAAAAGGAACAGGTGGATCAACAACTATAACGAGATTTCTTTGTAGGTAGCATGGTGCATGTATGATTTCCTTTATGCATGATAGATACATATGTTTTTTTAGTTATGATCTGTCATTGGCATGGAGGATTGCCTAGACTGACAATGGTTCTAGAATAGTCTTTCCATTTCCTGCATAGAGATGGTATTATGGGATTTTCCATTGATTTGTTTTTTGGTTGGTGCCTGTAATTCCTTATGGTTGTGGGTTGGAACAAACACTCTCTAAGACTTGGAACAACTTGGGTTGAGTTATTAGTCCTCGAGCCTAGGTTGGAAAAACACTCTGGAGCTCTTGGTGGGTTGAATTACTAGTCCTAGAGTCAGGTTGGACAAACACTCTAGAGACCTCAAAGGTTGTGGGTTGAGTTACTAGTTCCTGGAGCCTTGGACAAGTTGGGTAGAGACTGATCTGGTTTGTGTCAGTGATGTCTAACCGTGAGGTTGAATCATTGGTTGAGGGTTGAGGTGGTTTCACCTATGGAAGCCCTATTTTGGTTTTGTGTGGTTTATTCAATGAGATCCCACATTGAAGCTTGGAATATGGCACATGGGTGATTAGCTGAAAGAAGGATTTGGTTCAGCCCAATTTATGGTCAACTGGTACATGGAAGTCCCTAACTTGGTTAGTAATTTCCTATGTTAATAAGATCTATTTTTCTATTGTGATTCATGTGTATTTATTGGAAATGTGTTGGAGATATTGTGGTGATGTTATGGTTGAGTTATCATGATTTGTATGTTGGTTATTTTCTCATTATATATCGTTGTGTGATGTGTATCTTCTATGGCTCATTCATAAATTGTTTAGCTAATTATTGGTTGATCGATGAATGGACTAATAAGTGTTATTGAAGCTATTTGGAGAGGGTATAGGGCCTCCTTGGTGATTCTTAGATAAATCTTAGACTTATATGATAAGAAATGCATTTATGACTTGTAACTTACTTGTATGCAATATGTGTGGTGAAATGCCTGCCATGTTCTAGGAAGTCTGGGTCAAGTTTTGCATTCACATTTTTGTGTCTAACATTGTTACCATGTCATTATTGATTCTGAGAAGGTACAAGATGTTCTAGGTAGTGGTTTAGAGGTTGACCTGGAATCTAGGCTTAGGTCTCAGGATCACATGCTCCTAACTGAGAAATTTTGGGTTGCAACCGCATGGGTGCAGGCTTGTGCATGTGGTTGGAGGCTTCCAATGGCATGGATGGATTTTTTTGGGTTTAGTTGAGGACCCAAGTCTGAGAAAAGAGTTTCTATCTCAAGTTTTATCCAACTGGGGTGGTTACTTGGCCTCCGAGTGACTTGTATCCCCTGTAGAATGTTATGAGTTGTCATTTTGTCTTCTGCAGTTAGCCGCACTTCCTTAATGGGATATAGGAGGTTGACTTAAGTCATTATGTCTATTCTTCTCATGTTTACCCTGACAATCCAGTAAAATTGGGTAAATGTGGGAGGGGGTGTTACTAAGTGCATATATTACTTCTAGAACTTGGTCTTGAACTATATCTCAGATAACAATACTTTAGTTAATAAGCTTAGGCCTTCCATAAAAATAGATGTTTCTCATACTCAAAATAGAGAATATATGTTGGATTAATATGTTTATAGTAATATAAGTTTCAAACCTTCTTGATCGGATTTTGTAGAATTCATATCCTAGACATGATAATGATCTTCTTCAATGGAGTGATGAATGTTGTAAAATATCTTCAAGAAAAATGCAAATAGAATGTGATCTTCATGTTGGATTCCTTTAATCTTAGCTATGATACCATGTTGGGGAATCCAGATCCTTACAGATTAGGGTTGATTTATCTTAACTTGATAATTAATTATGAATTCTTGTTGGATTCTTATTAAATTTATGTTATTTATCATCAAGTAGTTAAAAAAATGTACAAAACATGAAGATCACAAGAGACAAAGAAAACACAACAAAAGGGCTCCAAGCCATACGAAAACCCCAGAAGGGAGAAACCCAAGAAATCCTTTGCTTATAGAATCAGATCAAAGTGAGATATCCAATACTCAACACCAAGACAAAACTTCAACCTTAAATATGTCAAGTCAAGCATTCGTTAAAAATATCCTTCCATTAACAAGTCCATCATCAGGTACATCAATAATTCCACCAACGATTCTAACAAAAAGAATAGAAGATGAGATAATGTTTATTCTTCTCTCCAGATGAGAGCATATTGGCCTTTATTTATACTTCTACAGGGGGATTAAATGGGTGTCTCAAACTAGGCAAGGCCAACCTGGCTTCTAGAGGTCAATTGACCCAAATTACATCTTTTGAAGGTTCATTTTCTAGGTTATAAATAAGTCTTTGACTTTTTCCCATACAAATAATCATGAGCATGAAGAACATGCTTGAATAAAATAATAATTTGAGTTGAGCATGAAACCCATGCTTGAAAAATTAATAAATCTTAGCATAAAAAAGAGCATGCTAGTAAAAATAATCAATATATTAATCATGACAAGTTACATGATAAAACCCACAATAGCTACATTTTCAACAATGCCAAAGCATATGTTATGAAATAAAAAAATGTTTGTTATAGATTTGAAATAATTGCTACTAATGTTTGTCACAAATGAATTTCTGCTCCACTTCTAGTGTTTGTTTATCTTTATTCTTAGCATGTAACCTCTCAATCCAACTAATCAGATTACCATCCACCATATATAATCCTCAAGCATATTAACTACATCCCAACATGAATAGTATCTCTAACTATTAGTTCTTTCGGTTTTATTTGCACTTGTGTCAGTGGAAATATCTAAATTATCCATAACTTTTATATATATAGACGTTTTCCAACCATCCTACTGTACTTCATTAAATGTCAACTATAGTTACCAAAAATATGATGAAAATTCAAATGAAAAAATTTCAATTCAAAAACAATTTGGATAATATACATCTTAAACACATTTTCCATAATATATATCCTAAAAACCAGTTGAGTGGCTAATTTTCCCTCTAATTTAATTTAAATTTGAAACAACATTTCATTTTAGATAATAAAAAACATTCCAAATAAAATTCACCAAAAAATATCTACTCTCAACTCTCTCTTTATAGCCTATCTTCTTTTAAAAAATTGAATCTAAAATTTTTCCATAATTTCAAGGCTTATTTATGTAAAATCCTCTTGTAATAAATACATGCACATTTAGAAAATTAATAATTAAATTTTATTTTATTCAAAATCCTTCTAGAGAGAAAAATCATCTAGACGGAATAATCAATCTCTTTTTATAAAAAAAATAGGTTTTCAGTGCTTTTGAGGATTTTGTGCAAAAGTAAAATTGAGAAAAAGGAAATTCCTAATACCACAGTTACTTCCATTTTCTTTTCCTCCATGCACGTTGGATTCTGATTCCCCTGTTGGTGTCATACTAAAACGAATTGATGATAGCGAAATAAGATTCAGTCTTACCATCACCTTGAGAATTGGAATCCATCATAACACACATTTACATAGGTCTGGTAAAGATGAATTTTCTCCTTTTCTTCTACGTGCACACCATCCAACGAACGTCTATTCGTGTTTAGGCACGTATATTCATTAACAATGCTAGCTATTCACAATTCATGTGCTTAAATTATAAACTCAAATTATCTGCTATTCGAATGGTATTGATGAATTTTCATATTTTTTGCCCCCCGATTCGAATGAATTTCTGTCAACATCTCACAGAAAACGCAACCAAAGCAGAGCCACAGGTTATCATTATTACAACTTGCATTCTTAAACAAAAGTAGTTGTTAATAGTCGCTGATTATCTAATTCCGCCATACTATGTCAGTAACCGAAGAAGTTAGAAAACAGATAAAAATATGAGAGAACGACAGGAAATTAGACAAATTATTCAAGGCACGTTAGTAATTGATAATTACAAGAGCATGGAGATTTGGTTCATTTATATTGCTAACGGACCAACTAGTTTGCCCTGTGAAGGGCCTTTGGCTTCCTGTCGCCTAAATATTCACTGACAATGCCACAAGGAAAAAAATAGCACAACAATAAAATAATAAGCAACATGAGAGAGATCTCCACCAGAAGCATACACAAGCAGATAAAATCGTTTAGAGAAGCAGAGAGTGAGCGGAGAGGCCAAAAGATAAATACCAGCACAAAATATTCCAACTGTTCGCAGCAAGAGAATGATTCACGAGATCTTTCACGATATTCTACATTTAACAGACTTCACAAACTTGGCTAGCCCCATAACTCGTTGTTTAAAGCACACAACTGCAAATCTACATGAACAACCAGTCTTCAAGCTCTACTTTCCACAATTAATCGATGACATTTGATGCGTCTAATGTGCACTTAAACAACACTACATACTTCTATACACGTAAGGGAACGATAAACGTCGCTCTGCTACAAATCCTACAAAGACTACAAACTTAAGCCAGAGAAATTCAAATTCTCATAAACAAAAAGATCATTCTGGAAGAGGAATTCAAATCTGACTGCTGCCTAAGTTACATCCCTTTTCATAATTGGAGAACCAAGACTCTACAACAATTCCTAAACAACTTGAGAGGAAGTTTCTCAATTTAATTTTTGTTACTAAAGATAATTCCAGAATTTTCATGTACATAACTCCAAGATTTTTTTTAGAAATCTAGAAAATCTAAATTTTGCTACAAACTTCTTAAACATACATTATTTTCAGGCGGATGCCCTTACCTCAAGTATGAACTTAAACCTCCTCGTGAGCGTTAAAGCCCCGACCCCAATCATTTTATCAACCTCCCAATGAGTGCTAAGTCCCAAGCCCAATCACTTCATCGCACTCTTGATACAATGCATTACCACTGGTCAGTTGTTTCTATTTTATATGGTTCAATTTATGGTAGGTATTAATAGTTTCACTTTCTAATTTATATGGTTCAATTTATGGTAGGTATTAGTAGTTTCTAAGTGATAGTTTTTTTTATTATTATTTTGAAGTATCATAATGATGGTTAATGGTCAATACATTTGTTTTTCTGACAAATTGACACCAAACTATACGTGAAAAATAATATTTTTATCAGCATATATCTATTTTAACCACAAAAGGATCACAATAAAGAAATCTTTTACCATTACAACATATTAGTATATTGGAGATACTATATATATATATATATATATAATAAAGCTGTAAAGCATTTCTGTTTGAAAAGAACTTCTCCAGCTTGCCACTCTGGAAGAAATGTGGTTCTGGTGGCTTATTCTTATTTTGTATCTTCTAGTGATTTGTGGGTTTCATGCTTCTTGCCATCTATGTTGTACTGCAAATGTCCCATTAGGTTTAGTTATATCAATTTAAAAAGTTCTATAATACTTATCTTCTGTGCAACTTACTATACCCCTGCCCATGTTCTACAATATTTCTTGTGTCGTTTCTCAATGCTTGTATATCATTTGAAATGGCAGTCTCAAGTTCAAATAATTTGTAGTTTATGATTCATTGGATGACGGCATATTTGTATTGATGGCTTACCTTTATTAGCATGAAACTTAAATCTATGTAGTATGTGATCTAGATTCCTGGGATTCTGGCATATATGTATTCATGGTTATCTAGTTTGTGATCTATGTTGTACATTATGTTGTACAATGCTTCCTATGAGTACGAACAATTGGATGACTACTGATTGGTATAGCCTGTTTGTGTTCGTGGCTAAAACCGAGGTTTCTGTGGTGTAGAGTGGTGCATTCTTGTGATTATGACAACGTCGTTTTTCCTCCTGGAAAGTGCTTTGCTCTGTTTGGAAACTGTATAGCAGAAAATTTTACGAAAACATCATACATTATTGCACACAATTTGTTGATTTCACATGCTACCATTGTAAAGATTTATAGAGAAAAGTATCAAGTTAGTCCTGGTACATCGTAGCAAAAAATTGCATTTAAATGTTAAGAGCATGAACTGGCCACTGATGCTGAAACATTTCACCAACTGCAGCCCATGCAAGAGCGAAAAACTAGGTTGCTTTTGGACTTTCTATGGTATGAGCCTCTTACAAATTCTAGTGTGGACCAAGAAACAACTCAAAGATCTAGGGATTTCCATATTGGATTGGGTGTGTGAATTTCTTTGTTCCTTCTACATTTTTTCAATGAGAAGTGGTTTTCTTTTAATTGTAGTGGGCACTTTTTATCAAAATTCCACAAAGATTACAAGAAAGGAAAAAAAAAAACAGAGGGTTGCCCTTGGTTTCATATTTAAGGCCTTTGTTGTTCTGTGTTTTTGTTTTTGTTTGAGAAATTTATCTCCATTCATATTTTTCTTCTAGTAAAATACGTTATTTTCTTATCAAACAGCTAAATTTGCAGTGATGGTTTCTACGACAATCTCAACTACTGTCGGTGTTGTATGTATGCTTCTCTTTCCTCTCCTCAGTAATGGATAGGGTGATAACGTCGGTGGGCTTCAAATAATCTGCAGAAGGGGAAAATGGGAGTGTGCAGTATAATGGAGGATACTTTATCTCTAATTCCCCCTCTAACATGAACACCATTGTTCCCATTGAAGGTCTTATCACTAAATTCCTTTGTAGACACCATAACGCCGTATTTATAAGCCTATATGCTTCCTTTATACTTTCTGATCATTTTATTTCCAGTTCACTGGCGATGAGTTCTTCCATTTTTCCTTGTCTCACTTTGCTAAAAGCAATAGAGGGGAAATACCAATTGTCTGAATCGTGGGAGTTATCCACGTTCTTGTTCCAGCTGATGATTCCCTGCTCAAAATATCACTCGGGTGCCATGTATCCCGTCGTTCCTCTCATATGTGTCACCACGGGACTTTCCTAATTTCTATCCAGACACCTCGCCATACCGAAATCAGACACTTTCGCTTTGAAATTCTCGTCCAGCAAAATGTTTTGAGGTTTGATGTCAAGATGCAGAATACAAATCCTCGTGTAGGTATGTAAGACGTCGGGCGGCATCAAGAGCAATTGAATATCAAGTCTTCGATTCAAGACACTCCTTTAAGCCGAACAACCATCTATCAAGGGACTTGTTGGCCATGAAATCGTACACCAAAATACGATGAGCGCCTTCTACACAAATCCCATGCAATCTCATGAGATTGAAATGATGGATGGAAAATATGGTTGTTATTTCTGCAAAAAACTTTTCATGTCCCTGAGTCAACTAGTTCACCAGACATTTCATACCCACCGATGTACCATCCTTCAAAATTCCTTCATAAACTGTGCCGAATCCTCCCTTTCAAATTTCTTTGTTGAATCCGCCTGTGGTGGCCTCGATGTCTTTGTAAGTGAATATTGCAGGAAGACAGATGTTCTCTATCGAATTCATTGGCTCCCTCCATCCTTGTAGAAGCAGAATGTTTTGCTTGCAACCAGTTCCAATTGCAGACCACTTTTGCAACCACAAAAGAGACGAATAATCCGCCATGGTTGATTTCATAGGAATTTTCCCTGGCTTAAGATGTCATTTGTAAATGGTTTGTTTTGCGGGCATTAGTGTTCAACCCGTACTTTCTGGTAAAACAGGTAATTCTTTTGGAGTACAAATATTTCACGATCACTGTTAACGAGTAAAGGTAGGGTCGTGAGCACCTAATAGAATTTAATTGGATTAATTATATTAATTCTAATAATTCTGATAATATAATGTTGATTTTTTGGGAATTTAGTTGAAGTCATTAAAATAATAAAATTTCATTTAGGAAGTTTGTTTTTTTTGTTTAAATAAAATTATATTTTGGGTGGTGTGGTTTAAGTAAGTGTAATGCGTTTTGAAAATTAAACTCCATATGAAGCCTATTATAAAGAACTCAATACATTGGTAAAGAATTTGGAAAATAGTCGTGTACTTTTATGAGAATCCCAAGTGAGATATATGAAGAATTCAATATTGTAATTTTAGGTAGAGGAATGAGGGACTATATTGTTGGTTCTCATTATTACTACTATAATTAAAATTATAGTAGTTTATCTATAGTGAAAAGTTAAAGAGATTATTTGTAACCAATCAATCATTGCTTCATTGCCATAATAAGACACCCAATATCTTAATAATGAAAGTATTTACTAACTATTTTACACTATAGATATAAATAATAGTGCACTTATTTATCCACTTCTTTACACTATTTTTTAAAGTTTTTATATTAGTTTTTCAAAGTTTTTAATTTATTTATTACAAGACTCAATAGAATATACAATGAAGATAAGATGTGAGACCTAGTTATTCAAATAATTTAGATTCAAAATTTTGTGAATATGTAACACCTATTTGACCTTACCACTGCTTTCAGCTTCAAAGAAGTTTCACACTCGTTAGATTACTTACTCAGAAAAACCCTTATCAAATTAACCACTAAAGAAAACTTGTAGGATAGTATCACCATGATCCAATACAATCTCCACATATATGAGATCAATGCATATTTCTAATTTTTTTCTTACGGTGATAATTAAATGTGCAATTCGTGCTTGTAATGATTTCACGTGTAGCCATTGGCTCTAGATGGCAAGCTTATGTTGTCTACATCAACATAGGGTGTTATTACGTTATTGGAGTATTGGTTTGGAATTTAACTTAAGTTTCCAAGTGAGTCTATACAATGTGAAGTAAATGAAAAATAAGAACTTCTACCCAACATACGACAAATGACACAACCAAATTTATTTTGTAGGGAATATGGATAGGAATGATTTGAGGAACAACAATGCATACTGTCACGATTGCTTATATTACATATTGTTTTGATTGGGAGGGAGAGGTAAGGAGAAACTATGAAACAGGAAAGTACATATTATTGTGTTGTGTACATGAATATTGATAGGGTCATGCAATAATTAATTTGTAGGCAACTAAAGCTAGAAATGTCTTCAACACATGGTCTTTTGGTGATCCCGCTCAAATTATATCGTAGGAGGTTGGCATATGCATTTTAATCTAATGATGTATATCTTTAATACTATTACCTTATTTTCTACATTTCCTTGGTAGCCAAGCACGGCGGGAGACGATGGTTTATGTCGCTAGATGAAGCTTACAGGTTGATATAATGCATATTTTGTATCCTACAAAGTATTTATACATGGGAAGGTAGTTTAATTGGCGACCATGTGTTATGAAGTATTATAACTTATAAAGTGTTATGTAAATCATGAGAGTAAAGGTTGAAATTTCAATCTCTCCTGTGCATTAGAGTTGGCTTTGCAATGCTTTCTTTCCTAAAGAGTTAACTATGGTGAGTTGTACGCTCATATAGGGATTTGTATATGCCAGATATCATGGTTATCCTTAACGGACATTAGGCCTTCTCCATTGCTATATAATGGAGTTCTTTTATGTACCTTATCATAACATTATTTTGAGTAATATACTTTTACTTGGATCCAACAATTCCTAGCTTGTTGAATTATTTTTTTCAGTTTAATAATTTTTTTATGATCTCAATGGGATTGGGATGAACAACGTGGGCTATTATGCGCATGTTGAGAGCGATGTGGCTACACTCGCTCTCCATCTGAGAGACCTCGAAGGTTATCATTTTATCTCCATGTTTAAATTGCAAGTTTTTCACTCCAAATTGTAGAAGGAATCTCCAAACCATCAATAGAAAAGCTCAATTTAAATCTTGAAAAAGAGCGGACACTAATATGATTAGTGTCTGCTTGGGTGGAATCCCTTTTATCCTATCTGGTTATTGAAAATTCTTAGATTACTGTTAATTTTTAGGATGAAATTTTGTGGTTGCAGGATGTCGGTTGGGTTATATTGCCACGCCGACTCTTTGATTTTATTTTTATTATTTTCTTTAGAATTCAAATGGAAGTCCAAAATCTTCTGCAACAGAATGAGAGAAAACAGATCTTGGAGCATCATCCAATCTTTCACAAGGCCATTATCGATAGCGGTGGTTCCAATAAGATATAGGACTAACCCCAAATTTCTTTTCAAGTGACGAAATCACCTTTGGAGTAGCTCTTAGTGTACATAGTCTTGTTTGTGATTGGACTAGGGACTTACTAGAACCAAACCTCCAAACACGTAGCCCTTTAGACCACATCCTTGGGACTTACGCCAGTTTCCTAACATCCACAGTAGATCTTTCTTCATCTTGCCTGATATAAAACTGCAATTACGTGAACATGAAGACTACATCTAGCACCATGCTCCCTGTAAGGTTTCCGTTGTTATGATCTTCAAGCAACTTATGGTTTGTGAAGCTTAGATCTCCAGTGTTATAGAAGCCAATATATTAATATCTAAAGAGTGGTTTGGTCATTTTGTTTTTTTAATGTGATCTTGTTTCTTCACTTAGCTTCATAGCATTCAATATGAATATCTTGGGAGCTTTCATCCATATGTTGTAGATCTGATACACTTGTATAGGAGCCGACCTCGTAAAAAATCAACCATCGTTATTGGCAGTAAACTTTTATTTATGGTGCCAATTCCTTGCTAGGCAAGACAAATTCGACTCTATATGAAAATTAGAGGTTAAGCATCGTATATTTATTGGGTCATGGTTGAAGAGCATATTACTGGTTTAATGTTTTTGGCAAGATATGTTAATCAGTTTAGGTTGGAGAAAATCTATGCCTCGTGTGCCATTTGGTTATTGTGGACACCCTAATTTTTTTTACATTCATTTTTTGTAATTTTCACCTCAACAACAATAGGATAACAACCTAATCTAGTCTGCATCCTTGTAGTTTGCAAAATTGACATGTGGTGACTCTTAATGATTATCTCTTCAGCGTTCTATTTGTCAAAATGAACTTGACATATTTTTTTGTCGAGTATGTCTAGCATATGAATTGGCTGAATTATGGAGGCTCTTAGTTTATTTGTTGGCTGTTCATTTTGGAGATTATGAGTACTATATTTATTTTGGCAGCTTTTTTCATTAAAATTGATTTTCGGCCACTATTAGGAAATATTAATTCTTTAAATTTTAATGTTTTAAGAATATTTGGAGAATGACTTTATATCCTTTTGGTATTTCGATGGTTGGTTCTTATGAAAAGATTCATTGTTGGTTATTCATGCAAAATTAGATGAATTGGTATTATTTGAGTGGTGATTGGAAGCTATTGTTGTTGTCATTCTTAGCCTTGTTTCGTGGTAATTTGCGTTTTTGTTGCTAGTAGAAATAAATTTTCCAACTTGGTCTTTTCAAGATGGGTAAAAATTTGTGAGAGATTCATGAGAATAAGGCAACATATGAACTTTGTAAAGAGGTCATTCAGTTGTAGTCAATGTTAGTTCTTTTGCAAAAAAAGAATGTGACACTTGAAAGTAGGTTGTAAACTTCAACAACTGAGAAAATCAAGAATCTCAAACTTATGGAATCAACCATGGGCACATATTTCTAGAGGCTTGTGGTGATTGGAAGCTATTTTTGTTGTCATTATTAGACTCGTTTTGTAGTAATTTGTGTTTTGTGGCTAGTAGAAACAAATTTAAGAAGTTGGTCTTTTCAATATGGATAAAACATTACAAGAGCTTCATAAGAATAAGGCAGCAGATGAAATTCGTAAAGAGGTCATTAAGTTGCAGTCAGTGGTAGCTCTTTTGCAAATAGAGAATGTGACACTTAAAACTAGGTTTCAAACTTGAATAACTGAGAAAATCAAGAACGTCGAACATCTGGAATCAACCATGGACACATATTTTTAGATGCTTGCAGGTGAATTTCAGGAGAAAATTGACCTCCTGAACAAATTGGAGGAGGAAGTTGAGACATATTTTTACTCAAAAATTGAAAATTTGAAGAAGCAATTGGAAGATTAAAATAATCAGTGGGTTATAGAGATTAGTTTTTTAAAAGAATGAATGTTGGAAAAATATCAATTTTTGAAAGAATATAATTATGCATTCTCACAACAATTGATTGAGAAGGATGAGGTTATTCAAAAGTTGCAATAGTCTAAGCAACACCTTGAAATGGAACTTAGTCGCCTTAATAATGCTCAAATGGAGACAGTTGATGTTGATATGCCAAGCTCACATTCTTCCACACTTCATGATGTTGACTTTTAGACACACGATGTTGATGATCATGATTCAACACATGATTTTTTTGCACCCAGTTTTAAAAAACATACTACTAGTATTCAGTCTCGATTGTTGTGAAAAATGAGATATACTAGAGGAGGATTTGGGAAGAATGGATGGTGAATTGTTGTTCCTATTTTAACCCTACCGTGTAGACGTAAAGAGGTGGTCTTCAATATGATCTTGTTTTTACCTCATCATCTGTATTCATCTTTGTTTAGACTAGAGAGGTGTCATTTAGTTGAAGGAATTCAGAGTAACACACTGAAAGAAAATGCTCTTGTTGATTGTGATAAATAGATCGATGACGTGGTTGTTGATGTCATTCCAAATAATAGTGTTGTTGCACTCAACTTTGAGTCTATAGAAATAAATATCGAGCCATGTCCACGTCCTTATAAGAACAAATTACCCAAGCATCATCATTCTTGGTCACATAGTAGTCCTTCATTGAGATTGTTACAGAAGAGACATGAGAGAATGAATCGTGGACCAGTGTCAACCATCAAGATTGTTTTTGGTTAGATCATTGGTTGGTCATGGAATCATTTTAACCAATGTTTGCAAAACTCATAACATTATGTTGCATGAGTTGTGTAGTCATATAGAGTTATGACTAGATAAGCGCCAAGAAAATGGAGCTCTGTTTACCATAGTGTTATTGGCCTTTCGATTTGCTACTGCTTCTGTATACGTAGATAATTAGTTCTAAACTTAATTTGATTATAGATTTTAGCAGGTAATACATGCCTGACATTTCAAATGTTGTGCACCTTTTAGATCCCCATGTTTACAACCAAATTGAAATTGTCAAATATGAAGTTGAATATTATTCCTTTCTATGATTTGTGATGATTTTCTCAGCTGATGCAATAGTAACAACACTACTAATTAGTTTGAAGGGCACCTTATTATGAGATGCAAGAGCACATTAGTCAATTAGTCGAAGGAGATTGAACTCACAACCGTATGTTGATTTGTGCAACCGTTCAACACGTGGAAGAAGAATGCACCTTGCGCCCTTTGAGATGTTACAAATTCTTCATAACCCTACCCAGACTCCTCCACACCTTTCTCTACTTTGCTCTGATCTGTGACACACATCTTATTCTACAACTATAGTTTATGATATGGTTATTCAAATACTCTTTTTTCATCATATTATTAGATTTGATATTATTTTAGTAAACTAGATAGTACTCGCAATCAGTGATTCCAATTTGGAAAGAAATCGAATATTTCAAAAATATTGAGTTCGAGTGGCAACATTGGTGGGAAGTACAGAGAAGGTTGTCATGCTATTGAAAACTTTTTGCTGGACATCGCTGCTTGAAATTCAGTTTAATTCGTGGATATGAAAGTAGGAAGAGAGATAATTGCAGGACTAATTGTGTGATCTGATGGGTTAGAATGGATGTTAGATGTAAAAATAAATAAATAATTGAAGTTAATTTTCTTTGTGTTCACTTGTAAAAAAATCCACCCCCTTAAAAATGTAATAAAAACAATTGTAGGACTAATTGTGTGATCTGATGGTTTAGAATAGATGTAAAAATAAATGAATAATTAAAATGATTTTTCTCCATGCTCACCTGTGAAAAAAAGCCACCCCTTAAGTGTGATTGCTAATTTATATTAAATACATATATAATGTTTTAGATATAATCCCCTCCCTAACGCAGCGGCATTTTGCTTTGACAACTTCAAGAGGTGGGTTGTCGGAATGGTAACTATAATGACTATCTCTATAAACTATATATATTAGTATAGGAAGTAGTTATGCTCCTGTTACACAACGACTATAAGAAGTGTTGTTGCTCTTACACAACAGCCATACGCAGGTCCACATAGAATTCCCTGTGCGGTGAACACAGAGACTAGGATTTCGCCAGGGTTTCTTGGGTTCACGGATTTACATGAGAAGTTTTTACATCAAGAGCTATTAGGTGAATATTAAATAATTAGAAATTAAATATAATACTTTTGCAAAAACTCAACATTTAGAAACCTCAAACCATAAAATTAGAGCTTAAATATAATATTTTGGCAAAGAAAAAATAACATTTAGAAATCTTAAACCGTATAAGTAGAACTTAAATATATTATTTTGGCAACATTTAGAATTCCTCAAACAGTGTGATTGTATTTTAGTGAAAGGGATGTTTTGAGAATATTCAAATGGTTTGATGATGAATTGTGGGGAAAAGTCTTACAACTTACCACCCAGAATGAGCAGACAACACTTGGCGTAACTCTGAATTTCGCACCAGCGCCAGGGCTTATCATAGGGATGTAGGCCTAAGATGGTAAATTCCAATCTTCCGATGGCAATAGCACAACGAAGGAATATAAACAAAACACCACACCGAGAATGACCTAGCAGAAAGAGCAAAGATTGCGAAGAGCCGGTAAGGACTCGATCATATGATCACGAGATGGAGGAAGCCAGATGGGCAAGGGAGGGTTGGTATTTCAGGTTTTCATTAGAGAAAATATGTGATGAATTTATAAAATGAAATGGTAGAAGAAATCATCAAAGTGCGGAAGAAACTGAGTAGAAATGGGTCGTTTGAGATTGAGAAGTCAGGAAGGTTTGAACGCCTCTTTCCTGCACCCTTCTTGCACATCGCTCTCTAGTCCACATGCATCTTCCACCGCTTTCAAAAATTTATTTATTTATTTTTTCAATGTGATTTTCAATTTAATAAAGAGCTTTCAAATACTCTTCATTTTTTTTTTTTTAATATATTATTTAATAAAAAAAATAGATATGTGTTGTATTTATTGTGTTAGGTAAATCACTATTACAAGAAGAATGACATTTTTAAGACTTTTTTTAAACTAACCTAGATCCATCTTAACTCTTAATTTATCAAGTGTTGGGAGTGATCAAATTTCTTGAGGTGAAAACCTCCTTTTAGAGTGAAAAACTTGAGGAAAGGTTTGCACCTGAGAGATTTGAACACTCTCGGCTCTTGATAGATCCAAGGTTAAGATGGATCTAGGCTGGTTTTAGTTGTGTGTGGTCATACAAAAATTGTTGAACATCTAATTATTTTGATCATTTTAAATATGTTAAATATGTGTAAGATTAATTTGGCCAATTTAATTTTAAATTTTCTTAGTTACCTCAATTTGTTCAGATGAGAGAGACTATTAGTAACATCAATCATGACAAATGATAAAATAAAAATTTTGAGTGCAAAGTGACAATGTAACAATGTTGAATGATAGAAAATGTGAATAATAAGAATATAGTCGCTTACAAACAAACTTCATTGCAATCAATCTGAAACTATTTTATTACATTGTTCTTATTTTCACACTTATTAGTCTTGTCATTTTCTCATATTGATCATATGAAAAGCGCAATAGAAATCATAGGTCATTCAAATATTTAACTCGAGCTATTGTAGTAAACAGGATACCTTGTCTCTCTTGCTCTCCAATTTTAATAGTAGTTTTCTCAAAAGTCAATCATTGTGACTTATGTAGTGTTAAACCTCAAATAATTTTCAATGGTGGTTATTTTGTATTATCGTGTTTGAATGCAAAGTGATTAACAATGTTGAATGATGGAAAATATCAATAATAAGAATGCATCCAATTACAAATAGTTTGCAGTTTAGGCGAGCAAATGTTTTGGGTAAGAGAACATTTTATTTAGGATGAAAATTCAAGTATTGTATTTATGGTTGTATTACTGTAATAGAGAAGTCAATGCAAGTCATGTATAATTTTTATCTTCTTACACTGAGAGAGAATGTGTATGTTTTTGGCGTGGGAAGGAGAGATAAGGGGAGATAACGATATATGGAGGGGGGGTGGGGAGGGAAGAAGAGAGAGGCAAAGACAGGGAGGGAGGAACAGATATATATATATGGAGAGAGAAGTGTTAGAGCGAGAGAAAAGGGGAAATCAATATATCTATTTTAGTGAAAAACCAAAATATTCACGACTTCCTAGATCTAACTTCTATGTGTGTATTTTTCTTGGTGTATCTCTTTACTCTTCCCTCTCTCTCCGCCTTCAATTATGTGTCTATCTCCTCACTCTCTCCTTTTCTCTCTCCCCTATCTCTCTCTCTCTTCCTCTCACTCCTTTTTTCTATCTTTCTCTTCTTCCCTATCTCCCCCTACCATCTATATCTATACCTCCATCCATCTCTCCTTATTTGTATCTCTATCTCATCCCCCTAACACACGTCTCTCTCTCTCTCTCTCTCTCTCTCCATATCCATCTCTCTTCCTCCCTCCCTCTCCGTCTCTCACTTATTTCCTCTCGCCCCTCCATTTATATCTCTATCTCCCTATGTATCTCATCCCTTATCTCTTTATATCAGCATGCAAACATACACTCTCTTTCGCCATATCTATCTATCTATCTATATATCTCTCCCTCTCTATCTATTCATCCTCTCTCTCTCTCTCTCATTATCTTTGTCTCCCATTGTCACTCTATCTCAACCCCCAAACATGCACACTCTCTCACCATATTGATATATCTATCTATCTATCTCCTTCTCCCTCTTCCTCTCCCTCTCTCTCTCTCTCTTTCTTTTGCACTCTCTCCCTCCTCCATCTATACCTCTATCTACCCTTGTATCTCCTTCTCACCCCAAAAACATACACTCTCTCTCTCTCCATATCTATCTATCTCTCTCCCTCCCTATTCCTCTCCCTCTCTCTCTTCCCCTTCTCTCTCTCTCTCCTCCCCTTGCATCCCCCTCTCTCTCTCTCCCCTTATATCTCTCTTTCTCTCTCTTCCCTCTTGCTCTCCTCTCTCCTTCACCGTCTCTCCATCTCTCCCTTGTTTCTCCCTCTCACCTTTCTCTCTCTATGTCTTTCTTCCCCTTCCAACTCCATCTCTCTCTCCCCCTCTCTATCTTCTATCTCTCAATTCCTCTCTCTATCTCTTCCTTCCTCTCTCTCCCTTTCTCTCCCACCTCCTTCTGTCTCTTCCCCCTATCACACACACACTCTCTCTCAATCCTCCAACTCTGTCAATGTCTCCCTCCATTTCTCCTTCTCGCTCTCCCCCTCTTTCCCCCATCCATATGTGTGTCTCCCTATCTCTATCTTCCCTTTATTTCCTTATCTCTATCCTCTCTTTTTCTCTCTTTTCCATCCTATCCTATCTCCCTCGTTCCATATTCATCTCTCCCTTGTCACTCACTCTCTCTCTCCACCTATATCTCTCAATCTATTTGTTCTTCCCTCCATCTCTTTCCCCCTCCAAATCCATCTCTCTCTCTGTCCCTCTCACCTACTCTCTCTCTTCCTTCCTCTCTCTCCCTTTCCCCCACTAATTCCCCCTTTCATCTCTCATCTCTCTCTTAAATATGACCCATTGTATTGTATTAAAAAAAAAAAAAAAAAAAAAAAAAAAAAAAAAAAAAAAAAAAAAAAAAAAAAAAAAACATTAATTGGTTGTAAAATATTAAAACCTATAGTTTGGATAATCATGTCAAAGAAAAAATACAATAACAAAAAACTTAAACAAATCGTGCACTATATTTTGTCTATCATTGTTAGTCACTTTTCTTTTTCTATTCACTTGGATGCTTGGTTAAGATGCATCTATCCTAGCTCTTTATAATATTAGTTATATTATATAAATTTCACACACACACACACACACACATATATATA
>APFE031517650.1:20651-32476 GCA_000404065.3 Pinus taeda
ATAAAATATTTTGCTTTGAAAAATTTTATGGTTTTTGGGCATTGTATATTAATAAGCCATGTTATTGGTCCATGATATTGAAACATAATAGTTAAAACCCTAGATGGCCCTTGGTATTGATAAACCATGGTATTTCAGTATTTTTTAGTGCAAAACTCGAGGAAAGGTTTGCACCTCGAGAGATTTGATACCTCTCGAAACTTGACAGTTCCATCTTATATGGGGTTAAGATGGATCTAGGTTGGTTTTAGTCGTGTGAGGTCATATGCAATTTGTTGAGCATCTAATTATTTTGATCATTTTAAATATGTTAAATATGTCTAAAATTAATTTTAAATTTTCTTAGTTATATTAATTTTTTGAGATGAGAGAGGTTGTTAGTAACTTGAATGATGCAAAATGATGAAATACAAATTTTGTGTGCAAAGTGACGATGTAACAATACTGAATGATAGAAAATGTGAATAATAATAATATAGTCAATTACAAACAATCTTCATTGTGAGCAATCTGAAACTATTTTCTTCTACTGTTCTTATTGTCACACCTATTAGTTTTGTTATTTTCTCATGTCAATCATATGAAAAGGGCAGTGGAAATCATAGACCATTAAAATATTTAACTCGATGTACTCTAGTGAACATCATACATTTTCACTATTGCTCTCGAATATTAATAGTAGTTTTCTCCAAAGTCAATCATTGTGGCTTATGGAGTGTTAAACCCCAAATAATTTTCAATGGCGGTTATTTTGTATTACCGTGTTTGAATGCAACGTGATTAACAATGTTGAATGATGGAAAATAGGAATACCAAGAATGTATCCAATTACAAATAGTTTACAATTTCAACGAGCAAACATTTTGGGTAAGTGGAAATTTTATTTAGGATGAAAATTCAAGTATTGTATTCATGGTTGAATTACTATAAGAGAGAAGTCAATGTACATCATGAATAATTTTTATCTTCTTACACTGAGAGAGAATGTGTATGTTAAAGGGTGGGAAGGAGAGACAAGGGGAGATAAGGATATATATGGAGGGGGCAAGAGAGGGAATAAGAGAGAGGCAAAGATAGGGAGGGACAAAGAGATATATATATATATGGAGAGAGAAGTGTTAAATAGAGAGAGAAGGGGAAGAGAGAGAGGGAGGGGAAACGGGAGGGAGAGAGAGATAGATAGATAGATAGATATGGAGAGAGAGAGAGTGTATGTTTAGTAGGGTGAGATAGAGAGACAATGAGAGACAGAGATGTAGATGGAGGGGGCAGAAATGTTCTTACACTGAAATCAATGCATCTAGTGAAAACAATTAAGTAGGATTAGAAATAATCATCTATACTGAAATCAGTGCTTCTAGTGCAAGCAATCAAATAGGATTAGAAATCAATATCTATACTGAAATCAATGAATCTAGTGCAAGTAATCAAATAGGATTAGAAATAAATATGTACACTAAAACCAATGCATTTAGTGCAAGAAATCAAATAGGAGTATAAATCAACATCTACAATGAAATCAATGCATCCACTGTCAGGTATTAAATAGGATTAGAAACCGACATCTACACTAAAATCAATGCATCTAGTGTAAGGTATTAAATAGGATTAGAAATCGACATCTACGCTAAAGTCAATGCATCTAGTGTAAGTGATCAAATAGGATTAGAAACCAATACGTACACTGAAACTTTTGAATGTATTTTGAACATTATGTTGAAGTTTATTATTACAATGGTGGGATAATGAAATTGGCATTATATGCACACTCTTTTGGTTGGAGTGAGGACACTAATCTAGTAATAAACTTCAATTCTTTGTAGATTGTCTCCTAAAATGTTTTCTCAAGAGATTTTTATTCAACTTATCAAACTTTGGTTATTGGACTTTGGATTCTATGTGATGAATTTTCTTATTGGTTTCTACATTTTTTTTGTGTCCTTAATATCAAGTGTCTTGTTTTCTCTTGGGTTTATGTTAGCTGCTACAATAACCCCAAAAAATTTCAATTCTTTCAAAATTTTGGAGACACCCCATACTTGATTTCTTATCTCCCTTTACCTTTGGTTTCCTAAGGTTTCTCTATTCTCCAACCTATATATGGTTTCCAAAAGGCCTATCAAGATTTACTCTAAGGGGCCAAACCTTGGTTTTACTCACTGAGCCCAAAATCACAATTAACCACTCAAAACTGAAATTTTGACGTTCCCTTAGTCTATAGACTTTTCCAAGTCGTTGGTCACAATTTGGAAGCATAGTCATTTTTCAAACATGATCTTATTTCTTGACTTGTGACCTGCAGCCCATCTAATCCTATCACAAGTGACCAAGGGATTGCACATATTTATTACACAAGGTGACAAGTTGCGAGTCACACCTTTTGATGTGAGACTTGACATGCGAGGTGCAAGTCACACCTTTTCCTATGACCTCATTGTGAGGGAGTAAATTCAATGAGGAGAGATAGTCCAAATATTAAATCGTGCAATTTTCATACAAATTCTGAGATGTGTAGTGCATACAATACCATTGCTAAGATTCCATCAAAATATATCCAATAATCACTAGCACATACAAAATCTAGACAATAACCATTCCATGCAATATTCATAAAATAAATTCTAATAAAATAAATAAATTTCAAGATAGATGCATGAAGGAACCCTTTATTGCTCCAAAATGACATCTCCAATACTAATAAATAGCTCCATAAGCCAAAATCCTCAATATATCACATCTCCACAAGATACAAGACACATTTTAGCTATGTTGAAATCTCTAACAGTGTTGAATTGATCCATAAGTGACGATCCAAATTAAATGAGACTAAAAAATATCCATATGAGGTTTATCTAAACTAATTTAGCCTATTGAAGCCCTTAAAAAACATTGTTATTATTGGATAGTGTTTCCTGTGGAGTTACAACCTATCTCAGGGGTGAACCATGGTTGAAATTGATGAACCAAACAGTCATGGTAGGGTGGAACATGGAGATCCTATATCTAGGCCTAATATTTGATCCCTTCACAGATTAGTTTCCATTCAGAGGCCCTCGATTATCTTATTCCAAGAAACCATGGTCTCTCCAAAGAAGGCCAAAGATGTTCTCCACAAAATTTTCCTAGATTAGTGTATATGCTATGTGGGTGCAGATGGTCATTTTGGGGCGTAGTTATCCTTTGGAATCCAAGAGAAGCTACCCTTAAGCCTTTCTCTTACTTGGGTGGTGTTATCGTGGAAGGTCATTTCAAAGGATTTGATAATCCAATAATCCTCGTAAACTATTATGGACCCTATTAAGAAAGAGAGTCCTTTTAGAACAACATGTTCAATAATGGGATTTTACTAGAACACTCCCTTATCCTTGTTGATGATCTAAAGTTTTCCTCCTTTGTTTGAGAAATCTAAGATGAGAATTCTCTACCTGATCTTTTTGCACAGGTGATCTCTATGTTTATCTATGAGTCTCACCTTATCGACATATCTTTGTCTCCTCTTGGACTGACCTGGATAAATGGAAGATCAGGTACCAAGGGGTTAGCAAAGAGTCTTGATAGATTCCTATTAGTTAATCCTTTGATCACAAAAGTGGGGAAATATTGATCCTGGATCAATCAAGAAGTCATTTATGAGCATTATCCTTGTGGTTGAGCTAGGAGATAGCTTCTAGAGGAATGGGATAGGCATTGTACTCCACACTTGAAATTTTTAATGAGATGAATTGAAAAACCAACATAGTATTTTCTATTCTTGAGCTAATCCTCCTAACATTGATTGACACAATTCTCCCCATAAATAATGGTGAATGGGAAGATGAAAGGGAGTTAGAATTGTATACTATACATTTCAAATTGGGATTGTTAGTTTTAGTGAGACTAACTAAAAAGAAGATGACAGGTTAATTCAGATATATAACCATCGATACAACAAAAAATCTTGGAATAAACTAGATAGAAGTACTACAAGGTATCATCTTAGAGGAACCAGAGCTTAAAAAAAATTGTAAGAAATAACGAAAAAAGAGTTAGAAAAATTAGTCATGAAGGGTAATTTGACCCAATGCAAACTACGACAATGGATTTCATGGGCTGACAAATTTGACAACTATCTGCAATGGATGTCAAATTCAAAAGGTACTTAATAAAGAATTGTTGGAGAAGAAGAATTGCAAGTTTGATCCTTGGGAAGTATCATCCCTTGTACTTGGTTTTGGTTTGGTTGCCTTCTACATTGGGTACTTATTGGTTTGTTCAATGACTATTATGTGTTTTTTTTATAAGCTAAGTGTGCAATGCCTTCCAAGTTTATAATAAACAATCCTTAAATGTGGATATATGTAATTTTCTATGAGTACATCACCTCCACTTTTCTCTGTTATGCTTGGACAATGTTATAATATGGTGTTATGATGCATTCTGGTAAGGCAGAAGCACAGAGGAGCATTGCATATGGGTGCTTCATTCAACTATGTCTTAGTTTCATCGACTGGGGCTTCGATCCATGGTTAGGTGTGTTTTCTCATCATATTAGGGATTGAGTAATAACTTGAATGTATGCAATTTAATGTAGCGTGTTCGTAGGATCCTCGCTTTTATGACTTGGAATTTGATGATATAGTTGGTATAATATATGAATTTTCAAAAATGGTATGAGCAATGGTCCTCTTTGGATTGTCACATATAACTTCTGGCATAAAGTTATGGTTGTGGTCTTTATAGTTACCTACTATACAGGTTCTGATCTTATTGTCATCATGATTAAATTGGAAGGGGTATATAGTTGATATACAGTTGATGGTGGCTTGTATTACAATGGATCAGTTATCAACCACTGCTTATTCTGCATGGGGCTTATCCTTCCTGTGAAGCAATTGAATGCTTTTACAAGATTTGAAAGGACATTTTGGAATCCATTAAACAGATGAATACACTTTTCAAAGGTATTGGACTTTGATATGGTTTTAATCCAACAATGATCCACTAAAGTGTGATAGCCCTTCCACTTCAGAAGGTTACGATGTCTACATTGTTCTCACCAGGAGCCAGGTAGCATCAATATGATGAAGCAGTTGGTGGATGATGGACATCAAGTTGTCATACAAGGCTCCACATATTCGTCTACAGAAACTCTAATTGAGACCATGTTGCAAGCCAAACATGAGGCTTTAGTAAAAATTTTGCAGGCTTCGGGAAAAATTGATGGCTGGAATAATTTCACAGTAGACATAAAGGAATTAACTACGGCACAAAAGGGAAAACTGGTAACCAATTCATCTTTAGGGGGATGGAAAACAACCCTGCGACGATTCCTATTAGTGTGATTAGAGGAGAGTCGCCCTTGGTTCTAGGCGTAGGTTCCTTTTGGGATAGTATCGAAAGGTTTCGATATAAGGATTTGGTAGGAAGGTGGAATCATTTACAGATGATGGGGGAGCACGTAAAGAAATGGGTGGAGGAATGATAGCTCCTGATTTTACAATACAGTCCGAAATTGAGTGTATTGTTCAACAGGTGGATTTGTTTTCACTTTTTGTGCCCTAAGGACGCGAACATGATACTAAGGGTTCCATGGGTTAAGGGGAGGGTATTTCTCATCCTACATAAGTGGAAGGCAGGTTTTGACCCCCTCAGAGGAACCTAGTGTGGGATAAATTGTCTGTGCTTCCACTGGAACTTTATAATGAGTCTGCTATCAAGGAAATCACCCATCGTATTGGGAATTTTGATTATTAGTATGAAAGCAGCTTCAGGTAGCTTGATACACGTATGGCATGGGTTCTGGTTAAGGTTGAGATGGGCAGAGGGTCAATTTTCGAGCTATACATACAGTGGAGTAGTTATTCTTTTAAGCTATACATTGACTACTAGGGAGTGCCCTATCGGTGCCTTCACTGTCATGACATTGAGCATCTAATTTCCATGTTCCAAAAGAGATTCACCCAGCATAAGGATTTCCTCTTATCTTTTAGGCAAGGGTTAGCGTCATCCAAGCTCAAGGTCTACCCTTCTATTCATATGGGGTCCGACAGTCCAAACCTTACAGGTGATGGATTCCCTATCTCAACCATATGATGAAAGATAATTGTAAATCTGGGTTATATAATTATGTTACAACTTTGGGGTGTATGTATGATCTAATAGTCCCAAATCCATCTGATGGTCTTCTACCCCCTTTGGGTTTCTCGATTAACTATGGTTGTGAGGCATTTGGCTCACTATCTCAGCCTGCATCTGAGACCGACAATATTTTTGGCAAGTCATCCCTGCATCTGATGCCATTTTTGTCGCAATATCCCCATCCCTCTGATGATCCATTACATTATCCCCATCCCTTTGTAAATTGAAAGAATGACTTTGGTCGTGAGGCTCCTATCCTCAAACTCATCATGTAGTTGAGTCCTACCCTCTTTCCGATAAGTTGTCCTGTGTAGCTAGGTTGTCATCCCTACCTTTCGATATGTTCTCGTCCCCTGGTACATTTTCCCCTGATAAAGAATTGGAGGTTATTTTGTGCTCATCTAAGAATCTTGCTCCCCTTTCTATTAAAAGATCCTTTTTCCATAATCCTCTGGATTCTATAGGCTATTTATATAAAAATGTCACACATAGGAAGAAGAAAGCCCCTAAATATAAAAAGGTTTCAACTTGTAACAAGATATAATTGGGTTATGTCGATGAGGTTGGATCTCCTAATAATCGATTTGATATTGATTCTAATTTTATTGTTGGGAATGTCTTTGTTTCTTATATTTATGGAGTCTAGGTGCTTAGAGGGGATGTAACTGTGTGTATGGTACCTCCATGATTATTATTTCCATTAACATCTGGGGTTTTGAAGCGACCTCCAAATTAAACTCCCTAAGAGGTATTGTTCAAGTTCATAAACTCTCTCTAATCCTTTTCCAAGAAACAATGGTTTACAAATATAAGGCATGGGAGGAAATGTTGTTTTTGTACCTTTCATGGCATTTAGTTGCAACTGGATTGGATTATCTGGCGTTCTGGGGATTATGCAGGATCCAAAAATTATTGAGATGCAGACATTTCTATCATGTGCAGGGATTATCATGATTGGACACATGATACAAAATTTTCAAAGGGTCTTAATTGTCAATTCATAAGCTCCATAGGTGGGGTGTAGACTATTTTGGGACCAAGTTGCACAATGTAGAATCCTTTAATTTATAAGTTACATGATCATCGTGAGGGATCTTAATTTTTCAATGCAGAGGGACGATATTTGGGGATAGAATTCTATAATTGATAGTATGGTTTCTTATTTCATAGGTTTGATGGAGGATTTTTCCCTATTGGATGTCACGCCAGATCCTCTTTGCTCCACTTGGAGGAATGGGAGAACTAGTGAGGAGGGTATCTCAAAAATAATGGTTAGGTTTCTGGTTAATCAGACTATGGTTAATCATATGACAGATATAAGACCTTATATTATTCCAAAATTTAATTTTTATCACTTGCCCATTATGATAACATGGGATGAAGGGGAACATAAGAGATCACACCCCTTCAAATTCAACATGAAATGGCTTAAAATGGATGAATTTGGGGATCTAGTATGAAATGTTTGGTCTCCGTTATTGCTACCTCCTCCATGGAATCGCATGACATCCATATGTCGAAATATTAGAGAGTTGAAGAGGGCAGCTCAAGAATTGATTAAGGGGATGAAGGAGGGAAAAACTAAAGCTCTTAGGAAGATTGACGTTTTCCTATGTTATTTTAATGATCCTCAGGACCCATTATTCTTCTCATAGGAATACCGGCACAAGATCATTGAATTAGAGGGTAAGAGAAGGGGCATCCTTCGTTCATGGAAAGAAGACATCCATGTCATGAAGAGCGGGGCGACATGGATAAAAGTTGGAGATAAAAATACCATATTTTTTCCACGCACATTTCAGTTCTAGGAAACATATCAATTTCGTAAGTAGGATAATAGATTATACCATAAACATATTCAATTCATAGAGATATAATGAATATGTGGGGGTCACACTTTCAAAGGCCAATTCTCGACACAAGAGACATCTTTCTGGTTGGAAATGAATTTCATCGAAGAAGTTCCAAACATTTTGACATCGAAGGATAATCACAGATTGGGACAACCCATCACAAGGGAGGAATTGATGAAGATATTGAATGAATGTGCAAAGGAGAAAAGGCTTGGCCCAGTTGGGTGGGGATTTGAAATTTTTATTCACTTCATTGATTTGATGATCCCGGATTTGTTGCCGGTAGTTGAAGAATCTAGGATTCATGGGTTCATATCAGGGGCCATAAAAGCAAATTTCATAGCAATAATCCCCAAAAGGGTGGAACCAATAATTGTTTCACATTATTGTCCCATATATCTCTACAACTTGGTGTACAAAATGATATCAAAATTGATTGCGAGTAGGTTGAAGCTAGTAGTATCGAAGCATATTACAAAGGATAAATTTGGTTTCTTATAAGGAAGACAAAAACAAGATGCAATTGGTATTTCCCTGAAGATGATGCACTCTATTAAACCACGAAAACAAAACGGTTATCTTCTAAAGGTAGAATTGGGTGAGGTATATGATTTCATTGACTGGGAATTCCTCTTATTGGTCCTGTTAAAATCTGGTATATCGCTATTTAACATTAAATTGATTTTGGCATGTTGAAAAACTAAAATTTTGTTGTCATTATTAATGGCTCACTTTCATAGTTTTTGAATTCATATAGAGGAATTAAACAGGTTTTTTCCATGTCTCCATTGCTCTTTCGCTTAGTTATTGATTGTTTCAGTAGAAAAATGTGGGTGTCAAAGGATAATGGAATTATTTAAGGGGTCAGAGTAACTAGAAATATTTCCATCTCTCATTTAATGTTCGTAGATGATCTATTACTCTATGGGGAATCCACGGTGGGGTAGTGGAGAACCATTACAGACCTGATTAAATCATTTGGAGTTGTGTCTGGTTTGTGTATGAATGAACATAAATTGATCTTGTTACATGATGGCAGTGAGGAGAATGTAACAAAGGACATATGTGATTTGTTTGGGTTAGAATCGTCAGTCTTGGATGATGGATTCACCTAGCTAGGGTTTAAGATGAAAACGAAAGGATACTATAGCTAGGATTGGGCATGGTTAATCAAAAGATTTCCCAAAAAATTGGACAGTTGGAAGTACAAATGGTTGACGATGGGAGGAAGGATGATAATGTTGAAATCAATGCTACAAAAAAATTTAGTATATTAGATGCACCTTTATTTAATGTTGAGGGATATCATCCATAAGATAAAGGCTATTATGCGCTGCTTCTTATGGGTTGGAACACAGTTACAAGAAAAAATGAATATCGTACAATGGTCAACACTTGTAAGACCAATGGAGGAAAGAGGTTGGTATTTCATAGATACATCCACTTTTAGCAAGGCTTTGATTATAAAAAACAAGTGGAGGGTAGTTTCTAGAAATGGTGTGTGGTCTCATATCATTAAGGAAAAATAAATGTTTGATGAAACTTTCTCCTCATGTATTAGTAGTGGTGCAAAGAATAAATCGGTTATATCACACATATGGAGAAGTATGATGCACACTCTACAATGGATGTTGGGGTTTGTCTGTTGGGGCATTGGAGATGGATCCAATATCAAAATTGGATTAGAAGTCATTATGGGATGGCTAGAAATCATTCATTATCCTTTCAGCTACTGCAAATCCTTCATGAAAAGGACATTGTCTGCTTGCAGTAGATATATATGTCGGCAACCCAAAACATTGATCAACAAAGTTAGAGAAGATTCAAAGATCTTGGCATACGAAAGACATATAATGAGAAATGGGGGTCATATGTAGCGCAACTTCGATCTGCTGGCATCACTCTTGGTGATAAGCAAGACTATATGATATTGGGGGGGGGGGGGTAAAATGAAAAAGAACAATCTAATGGTCCAAGACATCTACTTGAAGTTGCCAAGGCACGGGAGGATCAATGACTGTAGTGAGTGTCTACAGGATAAATGGAGATGGAATATTCCAAAAAAAATAAAATATTTTCACTGGCTGGCACCACATGATCGTATATTGACATAGAACAACTTACAAAATCATGGTTTCATTGGTACTAGAATATGACCTCTATGCGTGGGGGGGGATACAAATCATTTGGTGATAAAAAATGCTCATATGAAAGGCTGATTTGGGATGGGGTTATAGAGTAAATGAAGCTTCCTTTCACTGGAACTAATCAACCCTTGTTCAGATGTTTTCTGTCATGGCTAACTTCACACAAGAAGTACAAGTCCCTCCCATTACATATCATATGGATTATATGTCGAAGTAGGAACACTAAAATTTTTTATCAGAAAAATGTGATTGTTATAGAATACATAATCAAGGTAGTTGCTTTTTTCTACGAGATCGAGCTGGTGATGAAGTCGAACAGAAATAGGAAATGCAAATTCATTGATAGTTGGAAAGAATATCTGGTTGCGCTTTTTTACGGGGACAATAATAGAAGGAAATTCGGATGTCTTGCAGTCATATTTACTGAGCCTAGTAATTTATTCCACTCTTACTCTGAGGGAGGAATGGGATCAAACAAAAGATCAGAGATTACAACATTATGGGGAGTCTTGATCATAGAAAAATGGCTAAGATTAGACAAAATTCAGGTATATGTAGATGCAAAAGGAATCATTGATTGGGTAAACAAGCATACTAATTTCAATCCCCCCATACTTGCAAATTAGATGATCAGGATTCAAAACCTGGTAAGGAATTTTAAGCATATAATTTCCATCATATATACAAAGAACATAATTGGACAATGGACCTCCTACCTAAAAGGGGTATTTTGAAGAAAAGAAGTATTTTTTTTTCTCAGTCTTCAAGCAGGGTATCATGTTAAACGTAGGCAACATCAACTACTCTTAAGAGACATTTTAAAACTGACCTAATTTTGATGGAATTTTTGTATCTTTAGACAATGGAATTGTTCATTTATGGAAATTTATGTAGAATTTCTCACTGTAGATCAACAGATTATGCAATATACTAAAGAAAAATACAAGATCTACTTCTACAACAAACTTTGTGGAAGCTTAATCGAATATGAGCAAGATCAATTAGAACATATATAAATGAGAATGAGAAAGCAATCACACATGAACACAAAAGAATACTCTAGGGAAAGCCTCAACCTAAAACCCTGATATTTTTAATATCATACAAGTGGAAATATGTTCAGATTACACAAAGCTTCAGCTCACAAGTCATCCATCTCTTAGCACAATCAAACAATACATCTCACAGACTGAATAGACACAACATATGTCTTCATGTAGCCCTCCAAGCCTCTTATTTCCTTGCACAAATTTCCTTGGGGTCCAATGCTACCACCTATGTGAATTGGCCTCATCACACAACACATTAAACTCAGTTTGAACTGTGCAATCCTCAAGGAATGAATTCCTTCTGCATGCAAGAGATATCCTCCAAGGAATATTCTTACAACTAATAGTACACTGTCCCATCACCCGATCTCAACTGGGTCTTTGACTGAACTGACATGCATGAGTTATTTATGAGAGAATATTTAGTTATCTGAAGTGTGGCAGTTACATGCATGCATGCATTAACTAACTGAACTCACAATTAGTTCAACAAACTATTTGAACTAATTTAACTGGACTTAACTTAGAGAACTAAGCTAACTAATTACAACTCAAAGTACAACTCATCCTGATTTCCTTTAATCAAGGGATAACTTCCTCAATCAATGGAGAAACTGTTGCATGTCTTCACATAGACTTCATGTTTGATTTCCTACAAC
>APFE031517653.1:0-45603 GCA_000404065.3 Pinus taeda
TTGATGATCATTTGATGCTTATGGATCCAGTTTGAAAATTTATGAAAAGTGGTCCTTGAAAAGAAGTAGTGGGTTGTAGCTCCCTTCCAGGAGAGACTGGAAAACGAGAGAGAGTTGTAGCTCTCTGCAGGTTGCAGCCTGCGTACTGGTAAAGGACTGCACCAGTACAAGACCATTGTAAAAAGGAGTTTCTAATTTGAAAGAAGATAGAGACATATTGCAGCAGGTGGTTTTCACCCACATTGGGTTTCCACCTTATATCTGGTGTTCTTTGATGTGACTGTCTATTTTTCTTGTTCATGCTCATTGTTTTATGGTACTGATATGCAAAAATAATTCAAAGTATAAATAAGGAAGAATTGTTAAAAGGACAAGGTAATACTGATTCACCCCCCCCTCTCAGTATTATTTTCAACATGGATTTGACCCCTGATGGCTAGTATAGGTGGTTTGATGCCTATATCTTGTACTTTCTTAGTCATTTTTCAAGGTTGGACTCTTGTGGATGCATTGAGAATTATTGTAAATCACTTCTGCAATTTGGCAAGGAAATGAACCAAGGTTTGTACCATTTTGTGGGATTCTTGTTGTAATGTGTCTTGGCATTGTTTTTTCCTCTGTGATTTAGTTTCTCTTATGTGTATATGTTCCAACATCTATTTCTTTCTTCATAACTAAATGAATCAAGAGAATTAGGTAGAATCCATTGATATTAAATGCTTTGCCTAGAGGATACATTTCGTTTTTAATGTTTTCTGTTATTTGAAGAGTTCTCATGAACCTTGAATGCCCTCTCCAACTCCTCACCAATCTTTAGACTCACCATCACATTCATTTCAAATTGCTAAAACACTTGTCTAGCTCGCCCCATAGAAACCTCTGCAAATCTGAGTTGATTTCCCGGACCCAAAGCTGCCTTCCTCATATAATCCAGCAAACAACAATTAAAATCAATCGAAACACTGAGCAAATATACCTAGCCTAAAATCATAATTAACTTTTAGTCATCTCAAGCCCTAGTTGCCATCTTCTAATTGAGATTAACGAGGAGAGAGCCCTCTCCCGACCCGGTAGGGCTAGCTACTAGCTTAAGTGTGGTTTGATGTTACCCTAGACCTACCTTCCTTCAGCCTGAGGTAGATTTAGGCTATAACACTTACAACCCTTAGCATATTCTTTCATGATTAAAAGATAAGTACTACATATCATTGTCTCTTCATCATTAATTTTTTATTCCTTGGTCAATCTCTTATCTTAGTATTATTTTCTTGGTTATAATTTTTTCTTCCATGGCCTCTTCAATAATATTTTCAGTTACATCATGAAGGCTATCAAGGAAATTATTCATGTAGTAAATGGAAACATCAAGAAGTACAAGGTGTTGAAATCATAGTGTAGCTAGGACTAGAATAGTGTTTTACAATTGTAACTATTTTTAATGATACAATCAATTATTTATTTTCACTTCAATCATTAACTAGCTATACATGAAAATTTTCAACCATTCAATTATTCAATAAGAGTAGTAAATAGAGATCACAGTAGACAATGAATAGTAAACAAGAGACACCTAGAATTAGGCTCATAGGCAGGGTAAAACCCACAAAGGGGAAACCCAACCAAATTTTTTTCCTTATGACCTTCTAGATACCCTCCATTTGCTGGCTGGGGGAGACATCTACCAACTACCTTATGATGACATAAAGAGTGTGTTTAGAAACCATTCTAGGGCAGCCCGGAAAAGAGGTATGGGGGAGTCAACCTTTAGCTAGTGCCACCTTTTCCAAACATGACTTTGCAAATCATATGGAAGACCTTAAAAGTGAGGTGAGACAAACCATTGCCATGAAAATGGACACCTTCTGAATCCAACGGAAGCAAGAGGAAGCTAAGAGGGCTTTGGCCATCTTTTGTCCTAGATGTACAAGGAAGCATCCTAGGAACGAGTGTCCATTGGAATCTGTAGAGATATGTTTCGTTTGTGAGGCAGACCACCCTACAAACCATTACCCAACCTTACTCGGACTTAAAGCTATGTACCAAGGGGCTGAAGGAGCCACTGAACCGCTCTACTTCCTAAACCAAAGGAGGCCACATGGACCCACACCTTACCAACAGGGGATGCAAGGGACATCCCAGACTTATTACAACTCCAACCAATCCACTCACATACCTTCTTGGGATCCCCCTGCTCATCCTTCTTGGTCCGCACCCCCTCCTTGGTCATATCCATATCAATACCATACTCAACCTGCTGCTCATTCGTTTCATTCTCATGTTCAGCCACAACCTCAGTGGAATGCACCTCAATAGGGGTGGAGGCCCCAGTACAACTCTCCTCCTGCTATTTTGCCTCCACAACCTGCTCAACCGAACCAGAACCCCAATAATAGACAGGCCCAGTAGGTATATACTGGGGAGACCACATGCCCTACCTATGCTGTGGAGATTCAGGAGATCAACCTACGATATGGGAAGGTCCTCCCAGATAACCAACCTCCTCCTAAGGAGGATGAGGAAGAGAAATAGGAAAGTGAACCCGAAGCCATTCCCCCCTTTCCTGAGAGACTAACTGGAACCACACAACCAAACCCAAAAGAGACTGAACTCCTAGGAGAACTTAAACATTTATGTGTAAAAATACCACTTCTCCAGGCCATAAAAGATGTACCAATCTACAAAAAATTGATCAAAGAAGTGTTTCAGGCACCCAAGCAGCCGCAAGAGAGATGCCCCAACTATCAATGTCATAGGAAAACTGTCCAACTTGATGTTGGGACAAGTAATCTGTCCAAAATATCTAGACCCTGGGAGTCCTGTAGTCGATGTCGACATCAATGGAACCATAATCCCCCACACCTTGATTGATCTAGGGGCTACCATTAATGTGATGACCAAGGACACTATGCTCAAACTCAACCTTTAGAGTTCTCTAAGAAAGACCTCAATAGTACTGCAGTTAGCAGACCACTCCACCATGACCCGCGAAGGGATTGTGGAAGATGTAATGGTCTCCATTGATTCTTGGGAGTACCCTGCAGACTTCTTGGTCCTTCAGCTAAAGGAAAAACTCACTGAATACCCCCTAATTTTGGGAAGGCCTTGGTTAGCTACTATAGTTGCTTACATCAGTTGTCGAGCTGAGAGCATGACCATTAAGAATGGGCCTATGTCCAAACAGCTAGTCCTATATCCTTCTGCCCGACCTTTGCTAGAACATGACTTACCTCTCTGGTTGGAGGAGGAAGATGAGGATGAAGTCTACTCTGCACCATTGTGCACAGTGGAAGCCACTAGGGGAGGTCCTCAAACCGAGGATGACCTTATTGAGAATTTGATTGAAATCCACCTCTCAGTGTGCTGCCATTAGAAGAGTTGGTAGAAGACACCCAAGCTAGTTCTTTAGTGGATCTTTGTGTGGCTGATCCGACCTATCCCTGAGTTAAGAATGTGGAATTTGGCCCTGAAAGAACCTTGAATATCAACTCATCCCTATCCCCCTCTCAGGAGAAAGAGCTATATAGTTTATTGAACAACCATTTGGATGCTTTTGCTTGGAGCTATAAGGAGATGAAAGGAGTCCACCCTTTAGTCTGTACCCATTACATTTACGTTAAAGAGGATTGTAAACCAGTCAGGCAGACTTAGAGGAGAATGAATCCAGTCCTTAAGGACATTGTTAAAGAAGAACTGCAAAATTTGCTGGATGCAGGGTTCATCTACCCCATCTCTGATAGCGAGTGGGTTTCACCTCTAGTGCTTGTGCCCAAGAAAAACGGGAAGTGGAGAATCTGTGTAGATTATTGAGAACTTAACAAAGCTACCAAGAAGGACCATTTCCCTTTGCCTTTCATAGATCAAGTGTTAGATGGCTTGGCAGGGAAGAAGTTCTTTTCCTTCCTAGATGGGTTTAGTGGGTATAATCAGATCCAAATCAGCCTCGAAGACCAAGATAAGACCACTTTCACTTGTCCATGGGGTACCTTTGCCTACCAGATCCTTCCCTTTGGGTTATGCAATGCTCCTGCCACTTTCCAAAGAGTAGTACTAAGCATATTTTCTGAGCTGGTTCATGATTAAGTGGAAATATATATGGATGACTTTACTCCTTATGGGTCCAACTTCCAAGAAGCATTGACAAGCCTGGGGAAAGTTTTAACCAAGTGTATTGAAATGAACCTGTCCCTCAGTTATGAAAAATGTGAATTCTTAATGACTGAAGGGACTGTGCTAGGTCATACAATTTCTTAGCAAGGATTGCAGGTGGATCCCAACAAGGTTGCTATCATCCAAAGGGGCCCACCTCCTCAAAAGGTAAGATATGTTTGGAGTTTTCTAGGCTTAGCAGGATATTATAGAAGATTCATTAAAGATTTCAGTAAGCTAGCCTCTCCATTGTTTGGTCTTTTGGGGAAAGATGTTGAGTTTATATGGATTGACAACTGTCAAGAGTCTCTGGATGCGTTGAAAGGTAAGCTGGTAACTGCCCCAATCTTGAGAGGTCCAAACTGGGCCCTACCTTTCCACATTCACACAAATGCCTCTAACAAAGCCATAGGAGCAGCCTTAGGACAAGTTGAAGAGAAGCTACCATATGCCATATATTTGTCAGTAAAAACCTGTCCAAGGCATAGTTAAACTATACTATAACTGAGAAAGAGCTCCTAGCTGTAGTCCATTCCCTAAACAAGTTCAAACACTACATCACTGGTTATCAAACATTCGTACACACCGATCATGCTACAATTAGGTATTTGATGAATAAACCTGATGTAAATGCTCGTATCATTAGATGGTTACATTTATTGCAGCAATTTGATTTGACCATTGTTGATAAGCCAAGTAAGGAAAATGTTGTTGCTGATTTTCTGTCTAGACTAGATTTGCCTGCAGGTGAAGAAGGGATGGTGGATGATCAAATGCTATATGAACACCTGTTTTCTATTTCAATACTCTCTCCATGGTTTTCTGATATAGAAAATTACTTAGTTTCAGCACAGTTCTCGCCACACCTATCCTCAAAAGAGAAGAGCAAGATCATGAGGAAAAGCACCCCATTCACTTGGATTGGGGGCAACCTGTTTAAACTTGGCCCAAATCAGATTTTGAGGCATTGTGTCAGGGAGGAAGAAGTTTTTGACATCCTCCTAACCTGTCATGATGGGCCCTGTGGAGACCACTTTGCAGCAAAAAGAACCGCCTTCAAAATTCTACAGGAAGGCTACTATTGGCCCACTCTTCATTAAGATGTCAAAAGATACATTAGCCAATGTGATTGATGTCAAAGGATGGGGAGACTGACCCCAAGGGATGAAATTCCCCTCCAACCTCAAGTGACTTTCAAGCCATTTGAGAAGTGGGGCATGGACTTTTTGGGTCCCATCAACCATCCTTCAAATCAAAAGTCTTACATCATTGTGTGCACAGACTAGCTAACCAAGTGGGCAGAAAAAAAGGCAATCAAGGCAACAACAGAAGAAAAAGTAGGTGAGTTTTTGAGGGAAAATATCTTCTACAAGTTTGGCCACCCAAGAGAATTAGTCACAGATCAAGGAAGTCAGTTTACCTCTAACCTGATTGAAGACTTGCTCACTCATCACAAGATTAAGCACAAAACTTCAACTCCTTATCATCCGCAAGAAAATGGATAGGTGGAAGTCACTAAAAAAGATCTGGAAGAGATTTTAACTAAAGTGGTGAGAAACAACAGAAAATATTGGGTAGATCGCTTGGTTGAGGCCACCTGGGCCTACAACACTTGGAAAACTACAACAGGTTTCACACCTTATGAGTTGGTCTATGGGAAGAAGACTTTACTGTCCATATAATTTGAATATAACACATTGAGGTTGGTAGCTTAGATGGACCTAGATCTCAGCCATGCACAACATGAAAGATTACTTCAGCTGTATGGATTAGATGAACAAAGAATGCAGGCCCTTCTCCACTCAGAGGTAGTCCAACTTCAAAGAAATATATGGCATGACTAGCACCTTAAATAAAAGCAATTTCAGCTAGGATATTGGGTGCTATTATATGATTCAAGATAAAAGGATTTCAAAGGGAAGCTAAGGACAAGATGGCTGGGACCATACATAGTGGAGAAATGCAATGACAATGGTTTAGTCCTTATCAGGACCATTGATGAAGAAGCCATCCCCATGCTCATCAATGGACATCAATTGAAAATCTACAGGAAGCCCCTTTCTAAGTAGGAGTTCATTGAAACTCTGGGTAAATCAGTGCTGGTAGTGGAGCAGGCCGCTGTCTCCACTCCACCCACACCTTGAACATGATTTTTTTTTTTACAGAAAAAAGAATAAAACAATAAAAGATCATTGGGTGAAAACTTCTTGGAGGCACTCAGGGTGGATAGTGAGGGTGAAAACCTCCTGGAGGTGCCCCAGCTATCTTAGACTAAAAAAAAGAAAAGAAAAAAAGAAAGAAAGAAAAAGAAAAATAAACCTAATTTCTGTTGAATAAATTGCAGGTTGCAGGAAGGTCATTGCAAGTTAGGAGGATCGCACAAGACAAAGACAGAGGTCAGCACTAGGCTGCAAGCATCCCTCACAATCCATTCCTCCATGACCATTACCCTTTCCTAAGATTTGGTCTTATTCGTGCTAAGATTTCACCTTCTACAGGAAGTTCTGTGTCTTCTATAGGAAGATCTTGTAGAACCTATAGACAAGCCAAAATTGATCTCAGAAGAGGACCCGAAGGTTGGGAATCTGCTTATGAGGCCTATAAACCTCCCTGTTTCCATCCATCATCATATTTCACCCTTTTTCCATCTCTCTACACCTCCATTGCACTCATTTTTATGTCCCTACACAGTCACACACATAAATCTTGTTTCCTTCATGTTGCCAACAAAATTCTTTAATGACAAATCTAAGAAGCAGTTTTTCACTCACCATACCTAATACTCTCCATCTAGCTTCCTTAACAGCCGAGACCCTTGCCAGTAGTGTATCCCTGCTCATTCTAGCTTTCATTCCAGGAGGAGAAGCAGCTATAGGACATCCTACAGGATTCCTGTAGTAGCTGATCACTCTGAAAGACATACTCCAGAGACAGGGATAGCTAAGTATGGTAGAAGAAACATGCATGGAGCTCTACTTGAATGTGTGAACATCAGCAACAGCCTGAGGCTAAGCATGCAGTGCATATGCAGCAGCAGCAAATGAAGAAATGGGTTCCAAAATCTCAAATCTGCATAACACGGCCATGACTACACAGGTAAGTGCCTAAACTCATTCTTTAATTGCATAAATCATATTTCAAGGCTGCATGACTATGGGAATGGTTCAGATTGAGTGGAATCGATGGCCAGTCAACTGACCACACTCAGCTAGTTACACGTCCTCGTGGAATCCAAACGAGCCCCGTTACATTCAAAACTGCCGATTAGATTTGTAGCAAGCACGTGTGGAGTGTCCATTCAGGAAGAAATCGTCAGGATTGGTAGTGGTGGCAGCAAATAATGGGAGAAAGGGAGGTGATGGTAGTCAGATGGCATGCAGAAACATTATGGCTGTGACGTCGGATCAATGGTCCGGTCTAGCCACCTCATCCCCTCACCACGAATCATGCCCGCAGACAAAAGACCGCTCAGTTGAAACATGCACCACCCTTTGTTCATTCTACACTCACGACATTATCAATTGGAGTATGCATCCATCGCTTTCAGAGTAGTTAACCAGTTGTCCTCCACCAATTTTCTGCCTATTTTCGAAAATCTTCTGCCTATCGGGCTCTACCGAAAGCACAATTCTATTCTACAGGAGCCGGGAGACTGCTACAGGAAAGGCAGAGAACAACTTTGTAGGAAGAAAACCTGGGATTTTCGTCGAATTTCAAGCTCAAAACGAGGTAGGCTTAGGAAAACTTCTCTATGCATCATTTGTTGGTGCAAGGTGGTGAATTGAACACAACATTAGATTGAAAAATGAGAGTAAAAGTCTGCCTGTGCATTGAGAAAAAAGTGAAAGTCTACCTACATATTTCACTGAGTTTTCCTAGTTTTTTCTCTGCATCTGAAATCTCCTCATCATTTTTAAATTCTCCTGTAAGGAAGATACATGCAGCAGTAGAGGCCAACCTGTGTGTGTGAAAAAACTCGAATTTACATATCTATCTATGTACTGAGAAACGAACCTGTGTCCTTATACTCTGTTCTGTAAAAAAAATTCTTTTCATAAACAGACAGTCAAATTCTAGGCGACAACAATTTTAAAACAGGGGAATTATTGCTATTTGATATTGTAAGGAACACATGAGAAATTCCTTCTTGGGTTCAGCAGAAACCGAATTCATTTATCCTCTATTTCAGTGATTGACTGTTTTTTTCCACCTGAGCATTTTCTTTTCTGGTTGAAACATAAAAAGAGCACTCAACACCATGCTAGGAGGATTCATAAGGAAAGAACCCTCAGACTCTAGCAAGTTGCACGAGCACCCTGAGGTGGTGGACCTTTTCACTCGGGAAAATTGGATATCCTTCTTTGAAAAAATTTAGGGTTATGATGAGGAGATAACTAAAGAGTTTTTGATGTCCTTGAGACCACATTCGAAGACACATGCCACAGTTAGTTTTAGGGGTTTGACCCTAGAACTTACACCTGAGATCATCAGTAGAATTACTGGTCTACCATTAGGGCTCCCTTGGAGCAAAGAAGAGAGATCATTGGTAGAAGTTGCTAAGAAAACATTTTTTCTACCTGAGGAGCATCCTATAGAAGACAAATACGGGGTTAGAAGGACAAGCTTTCCTTCTCTCTGGAGTGAACTTAGTTATCAAATAATGAAGTATATCACATGTGAAGGGAGTTTTAGCATCATTTATGGATACCATTTTAGATTGCTACATGAATTAAGGTATGGGATAGACTTTCCTCCAGCTAAGAAACTGAGCATCCCATATGTCCTTCTTCAGTCCTTAATTGAATGTGGTACAAAGCTAAATGAAGGGATCCCAGATCAATTAGCTCATCATGGGCTCATCAAACTATTGGTGGAAGATGCTTTACACACCTATACTATCCCCATATCTTGGGAAACCTTCAAAAATATGTCCAGGGATGATAACATTATAACTTTGAATGAGAACATCACCCCATCCAGCAGTGAGGAGGGGGAGCAAATTGAAGAAATTGAGAAGGATAAGGATGACGAAGCATAGGACATTCAAGCAGAGGGCAAGACAGAGGAAGAACAGAAAGAAAAAGAAGAATTTGGCAAGACTGTTGAGCCTAAAACAGAGAAAGAAACAACAACAAAAATAGAGAAGGAAAAGAGGAAACAGATTGGAAAGGAAAATGCTGAGAAAGCCCAAAAGAAGGCTGCCATAGCCAAAGTAGGCACCCAACAAGAAAAGGGAAAGACACACCCTGAGATATCAATAATACAGACAAAAACAGTGGACACAGAGATTTCTACAGGAAGCAAAGGAAAAGAACAACAAGAAGAGAAATCCCCTGAGACATTGGTAAGGGAGGCAGCAGCTGTGCTTGTTGCATTAATCACACCTACAAAATAAAAAGGAAAAATAAAGTGGCAAACCTCCATGTACTTTAAAGCCAAGAGAAGCACAAGGATCAAAGTGGGCAAACCCCAGCCACAATCAAAGGAACCAATTGTCATTGAGGACACAACCACTAAATAAAAAGAAGAGTCTCCTTCCAAGATATCTATCACCTATGAAAGAGGAAGCCCAAAAACCTCCACCTGGAGAGAGAGAATTAGGATGATGGACTCAAAGGCAGCTCTACAGGAGGCTGAAACATCTCTACAGGAAACTCTGGCCAAGTTAAAAGAGACTGAGAAATTGGAGGAGAAGGCAACCAAACAGTCACAAGGAGAAGAAAAGACTGAGGAGATACTGGAACCAAGCCCTCAACCTAGCTTGGGCTCATATTACAACTTGTTAGAGAGTGGGAAGATCATCCCATAGAAGTTTGCTATACCACTTTTCTTTGCATTGGAACAAGAACGGGTTAGGACTCACATTTGGATGAGAATTACCAAATCCACAAGCGTTGTAGGCATCGTCCACCTGGAAGAATAGCTAAAAGAATCAAGAAAAGAGTTGGCCATGGTGAGGCACATCGAAGGTAGTAAAAGAGCCAAATTACAGGAGGAGAATGAGCTGTTGAAAAAGTAGTTGCAGCTACAGGAAGGTCATAAGGAAGATAGGCTTTCCATTTTGGGAGGGCAACAACAGCAAGAAGGACCTCCAGCAGACAAGGAAATAACCAAGAAATAGTAGAGAGAGGGAAAGCTACAAGCTGATGTTGAGATGCTGACAAAACTACTGTAGGAAAAGGAGTCTCATGAAGTAGAAGAAATACAGGGTTTAAAACAATAGTTGCAAGAAAAAGAGGCCCAAATGGCCTACATGGCTAGCTAGGTAGTAGAAGCCTTACAATGTAGGCAACCTGCTAAGTCCTATGCATTATATCTTAAATATCAATGGTTGCAATTTCAAATTAACACATTGGCCCAAAGGGGCACCATTCCGTTTCAGAATTACAATCAGTTTATGTATTTGTGTGACAATATCTCAGCTGAAGATAAGGCCAAGTTAGTATAATTCTATTTACACAACTTGGCACTTCCAAACATGAATCTATGGGACCCCAATGCTGCATTGGGAGATGTGCAACTCATGGCCATGGCCTCTTGGTTAAACCATGAGGGAAAGAGGGTAGCAGAAATTCATAAAGTTATGGACAGGGAGCTAAGTGAGCCACTCATGATCAGGGCAGAACTAGAAGATCTCTCAGCTTTAGTATATGCCCATCAACGCCTTGCCAACAACCCCCAGGTTCTCCCAGACTACATTGAAAGTAAAGCTCAGACCATTGCTCACTTTGAAGACATGGAAAGACTGTTTGGTGATAACTACATTCATGCTTGCACAAGGAGATGGAACACATTGTCCCACAGTATGAAAATAAGAGAGCACCACTCCCTAACAAGGATGAGGGAGGCTTTGGTAAGAGTACCACTTTATAAATAGTCAATGCAAAATATGAAGGCCAAATGGATTGGCCTAAAGTTCAGTCCTCCATTACTTTTAGGACTACTGGAAGGGGTCAAAGAAGAAGAAGAACACAGGCAATGGGAGGAAGTAGAGAGAAAAGCAGAATTTCATGACTGAGAAGAGGACATCACCTCAGAAGCTTGGGGTGTCAGAGAGGCAGTCAAAACAATCAAAGATGATGAGCTAGATTAGTTACTCAGAGGATGAGAAACACATTCAGTAGGGGGTGATGATGAGCCCCAAAAATGGGTAACTTTATGGGCTCATTTTGCCTATTATTCTCGATTAATCCACCATTCTTCATAGTTTTATGCATGCTTTTGAATATATTTATGTTAATTGAATGAATGAGAATAGTCACTTGACCACAAAGTCTAATATGTGCTTATTGCAGATTTTTGGACATCTTTTGGACCAAGGTCAAGCATTTATGAGCAAGTTGACAGCTAAATACAAAGTAACAAGGCTGAGGATTTGTAGGAAGGGTGTCTCCTGCACTAAATGACCCCTTCCTTGAGTTCTCCACCATCAGATCGGAGTTCAATAGCCCACCAAAGATGATTTCAAGCGGCAACCGAGCATGTTTTGTGAAGTGGCTGATTAACTACAGTTTTGGGCAGCCAAGATCCTAAAGTTAAGGAGGACTGTTGGGAGTCCTCGTGTTGCATAAGTAGGAAGGCTTCAAGGCTTGATAGTTTAGCCATTGAACAATTTTTTTTCGCACTTTAGTGCAGCTCTACATTTTAGCTCATTTTCGAGCTCTTGCTGTAAACAATTTTGTGACATGACTATTATTTTTTGAGTAATGGAGATAAATTTCACTTTGCACCATCTCTGAGCTTTCTTAGGAGGCTGTAGCTCTTGGGGTTAGGCCCAACCCAAGTGCCAATACCTCCTTTGTGTACTTTTATGTGTTTTCTTGCATTCAGAGAATAATTTCTGTTATTTAGGTTAAGATCTTACTTTGTTACTTAGGTTGTTTTTGATGATTAAGATAGCTTTTCATGCTTCAGGTTGATTTGATAGTTTAGTAATATAAAATATCTGTAAAAAAGGCCATCAAGCAGTCCTTGATCTCATCTCTCCCTCCTTAGGACCATGAGCTGAGACCAAGGCATACTTGCTGCCACAAAAACATTGTTTTTGCCTTCCTATGCAATTGCTAGTGTTAGGTTTTAAGGTGGAAAAGTTGATACTAGTTGTACTTGCATGTTTAGATATATTCTTACTTAGTTTCCATAGCTATTTTGCATGATTTCCTATCTATAAACTTCTGTTCATCATGTTTCTGGTTTGTAGGTCAAATTAGGTCAGAATAGATAGATCTCTGTTTTTTTCAGTCTTTGCTCGATCAATTTTGGAAGATAGCATGAATATCAACTATAATACATCCATAACTACCCTTCATCCATCATACAACCTGTCCCAACCCCTAATCCAAGATTCATTCCTTTCATTTTCCACACTTTCCCAATTTGCCCTAATTTCTACATTTTTGTGCAACATTGCTCCCTCCATCCTTGAACAAATCCTACCACCTTCATCACTCCTTAGCTTCATTTACCAGGTCCTAAACCCCTTAACATCCTTATCCATCCTTAATTTCCAATTTCCCATTGTTTTTCCACCATCAACCCTCTAAAATCCTCTTTCGGCCGTTCCTGTAGAACTTCCTGTAGAACCCCTGCAAACTTCCTGTAGAAGTTCACGCGAGCATTTTTTTGAGATCTGATCACTGTGGAATTCTCTAGAAGGGTGCTAGGGACCCCTTAGGCCTTCTTCTCACCTTCCCAACCTTCTGCAAGTGCCCACTCCATTTCCGTTTGCCAATCAACCTCTGCATAGTCAGATTTAGTTAAAGCACATGCATAATAATTCTGCAAAATTACTCAAAAATACAAAAAGATGCTTTTCCCATATTTTCCTTCAGAAGTATCTTAGACACATGCATTTTACCTTTCCAAGAGTCAATGGCATCCATTTCAGTAACTTTCATCTCTTTTCATGCACCAGTAGGGTTAGTCAGTGAAACTAGGGTTTACTAGGGTTTGCATTTCCTTTTAGCTTTCCACTTCTTTCTGCAAGTAGACTAGCCTCTTTTGAGTTATCTTTCATCCATCACAGTTAAAATATTCTTCTAAGAGCTCATAGAAGTTGGCTTAAGCTCATAGAGAACTTGTGCCAGCTGATCAAGTGACAGCCTGCAGCACGAGCTAGTACTTGTGCATACAACACCATCGCTTCCAAGTTTGTTACGAACTACCAGGTTGATAAAAGTAAAGAAGGGAGTCCTAGGAGTTGCAGCATGATTGCTGCAATACTAGAGCCCACCACAATTTCTCTCACCTAATTCAAAATTGACAATTATTCGTCTAAGTTCGAACATCTTCTCCTCCATCTGAAGCACCATTGGTTGGATTTCATCATCTGTTGGCCATTTCCTACTATTCTCTGCCACATCTCCCCCTTGCGCCTATTACTCCAAGGCTCCAAAAAGATAGTTTCGTTTCTCGTCTGTGATTTTGCAAGCCGCTCCCAGCCAGGCTCCCACTTCTTTGTGCAACGCTTCTGCCATTAGTACAAACCTCTGTGGCATCATCTTAAAGGTCTCTAGTTGGACACATCATGGCCTCATGTAGGTGTGCGCATGTCAGACCTCGAACTAGAGTTCTTTTGAGAATTCATCCAGCAGAGTCTTTGGTATCCTCTTCGTCAACCTTATGGTCACCAACATCTACTAGTACCAATCCTTGAAAGCTATTTCATTTATCTCCTTCATGTTGGGGTTGCCTAATGCCCTCCATGGGTCATAACAAAGTGCCATCGGTTGGCCTTCGATGATGGTTTCCAATTCCCTCTCCTTCAGTGGCCTCCACTTCCACATTTCCAACGACATCAAAATGTACCCAAACATGAAACTGGTACCCCACTTGTACACATCTTCACAAGCGTCAAATAGCTCATTGAGAACAAAGGCGGACCAGTTCAGTACCTCTCCCCGGAAACAATGTCCCGCCACTAAAATGGTGTCCAATGTGTATTTGTTATTCATAAAGTGACACATTGTTTTGCTTGCTATGAGGTAGTAGGAAAACATAATGTCGACCTCGTTGATTATATCCAGCTTCGCTCCTCTCCCACCCCGCTCAGACCCATATCTAACATAGAGGTTATCCTCAGATTGATTCTTGGCTCTCCTAGCACCTGTCTGGAATGATAAACTAACTTTGTTCCCTCCCGTGAACAACCCTGTTAATTGACTAATATCCTCCACATGGATGGGATAATCATTCTCCAACCACAGTGATCCTCTGTGCATCTTGCTCACCAAAAGTTTGGTACACTACATTGCAGTGAATTGGGTGTCGAACATAGGTAAACTCATCAAAATGGAGTAGCGTCGATCTCTGTAGCCCGTTAAAATCCTCCCTAGCCCTGGAGGTCTTGGTGCCATCCTCCTTCTAGAAATCCTCTGCATAAATTTCTCTTTTCATGGTTGGGAACTGGAAATAGTCTGTAAAATCATTAACGACCAAATTCACCTTGTCATATTTTCCATACAGGTTTTCGACCACTGCAATTCTTTCATCGAATGTGTCCTATGGGATGGATACAATTCCTTTCACCATCTCCTTTTACCTGTGATAAAAAATCTGCACCTAAGGTTTCCTACTTATCTTTCTTTGCAACTGTTCTTCAGAGTGTCTCTATAATTATTTCGCTATTTGCGATTCAAGTTTTGGAATTCCCTTCATTATCCTACATATTTAAGTAGTCAGACCTGGCATGATTTTTCCTAACTAAATGGACCTTAGCAACTAGTTACTCTGGAAACTTTCCCATGTTCTATCTATACCTTGCCTCTGTCGGTCGACCTGGATGTGACAACCATGATGTGGATTGGGAAAGTACAAAGTGGGATGCATGGCATATTTATTTTGCTGTGATGGGGTTATTTATTAACTAATTTTGTACTTAATGTGAAAATATTTTGCGGCTCCTAATTTGACATTTTCGTTATTGGTTACTTAATATGGAAATTAATATTGGTACAACGAAAAGGACGGGTACAGCATGTGATCATAATGTCTGGAAAATGTGCATGCCTACATGTACCTTACTGATGGGGGATTACATGTGTGACTACTAACTCTACCTCTTCTTCTCCCCCCAACCACAAATGGGTTGTGGCATGCTGAAATTGTTGTTGCAACCTTATTGTCCTTTTGCTAATTTTTATGACATGACTAGACTAAACCTAGTAGCCTTTTTTATTTTTATTTTATGCATTGCAGAATGGATTCATGTGTGTACCATTCACCCATCCATGTATTAGTACTCCATCCAGTTGTGCAAGACTCACTGCTCCCAAATATTTCATTTCCGTGACTATAAACGGTCCTAACCAGTGCATCTGTAGTTTCCCTGGGAATTTCTGGAACTTGTTGTCATATAGGAGTACCTGTTCCCCTATTCCAAAAGGATTCTTCCTAATGTGCCTATCATGCCAAGATTTTTGCCTTCTCTTCTCCACTGACTAATGAAACTCGACCAAGAAACGAGTTTCGTCAAGTTCCAACAGTTGAACCAATCTGTCCCGCAATGCTATGTTGTTCATCATTCGTATGGCTTCATATATGAAAATACTTGGTAATATAAATTCCACTGGAACCAAAACATCTTTTCCATATACTAGTTGAAATGCAGATTTCTTATGAATTCTCTTTACTTTTGTCCTGTATGCCCATAGATTTGTGGGTATTCTTTCATCCCACTCGTCTCTATTGGTTGACACGACCTTTATTAGCCCTTTCTCCAGAATTTTGTTGAATGTGTCCATTGCGCCGTTGGCCTATGGGTGATAAGGGCTACTCTTTTTTATGATGAATCATGAAGGTATTCAATAGATTCTCAATGGTTTCATTCAGAAACTGCATTCCCTAGTCGCTTGTGAGGCTCCTCGAGCATCGAAACCTTGAGACTATGTTCTCGAAAATCAACTGTGCAACTGTTTCTGCCCATCGGGTGAGGTATTCTATTGTCGTTATTATGTATCTCACTCATGAGTGCCTCTCCAATGGCGTAATGGTTCCAATGAAATCTACCACCCATTTATCAAATATTTTCATTGTGTGGACATGGTATAGGGGCAGCTCATCCCATCACGAAGGCTTTTCGACCCTTTGACAAATGTCGCAGGTCTTAGAAAATTCTTTAGAATATTTATGAATAGTTTGCCACTAGAGTCTTGCGTGTAGTATCTTTCTTGTGGTGGCTTTACCTCCCACATGGCCTCTTGAAATCCTTGCGTGACATTCCCATAACACATCATTTATTTCATGCTAGAGGAAGCAGTGCCTCAGTATTTGATCTAAGCCCATCTTATAGAGGTGTCCTACGATCAGCTTGTATTCTGGTGCCCTTACTACCAAGTGTCATCTCTATGCTGCCTTATATTCTTCTGGGAAATAACCCATTGTTAATAATGTGGCAATCTCTTCTAGGTGTTTTGGTATTGCCTCTATTCTGAATAAGTTGACATCTGGCAACTGGTCATCCACAACTCCTTCATTCTCCCCTGTATCTAGTCATTAGAGGTGGTCTGGTCCCACATTTAGTCTGTCGGGTTTTATGGCCACCTCAAAAGTGAATTCCTGTAACACCAACAGCCATCGGCATATTCTCCCTTCTAGTACTGGCTTGTCTACCAAGTATTTGAGCATAGAATGGTCTGTAAAGAATTTGAATGGTGCTCCCAATAAATAATGCCTAAACTTTTGGAGAGAATAAACCATTATCAGGGCTTCTCTTTCGGTTGTTGTGTAGTTTCTCTCCACAGTTGACAACTTTCTGCTAGCATAGTACACTAGGTGGTCCATATTCTTCTCCCCTGGATGCACTAAGACCGCTCCCAATCCTATACCTGACACGTCGATGTGCACATGGAACATTTTGTTCCAATCAGGATATACGAGTATTGGTGCGCTTACCAGTCTTTCCTTTAACTTATTCAAAGTTGTCTGACAATCCTCAATCCAAATGAACTCGTCTATTTTCTTCAACAATTTTTTCCAGTGGGGTTGTGATTGATGCGTAGTTCCTAATGAATCGTCAGTGGTACCCCATGCGACCTAGAGTTGATATTAGTTGTTTTATGTTGCATGGTGGTTCCATGTGGATGATCGCTACAACCTTCACTGGGTCTACACATACTCCATCCATGCAGACGATATGGCCTAGTAGTAATCCAAATGATATTGCGAAGATACATTTCTTGAGGTTTAAAGAAATCTGCAATTGCCTGCACCTTTCAAACATTACTCTTAATAAGTTGGTGTGTTGTTTTAACAAGATATACACTGTCGAGTCATCCACGTACACCTCTAGAAATTTGTGAATATAGTCTCAGAATGCAGCTATGACAATCCTTGAGAAGATTTCTTGTGCATTCTTTAGTCGGAATGAAATTACATTGTATGCATATGACCCCCACTCAGTAGTGAATGTTTCTTTTCTTTTATCCTCCTCAACTATTCGAACTTGGTGTTACCTCGAAAATCCATCTATGAACGAATATGCTTCGTTCCCTGCCACATTGTCTAGGACTTCATCACTTAAAGGCATCGATAATGAGTCATGCACACATGCATTGTTAAGGCTTCCATAATCAACACATATTTTGATCTCGGTTGCGTCCTTCTTGTTCTATTCGACTATCGGGATTATCTATTCAACTTCATCTACCGGAAATATGATTCCTACTTCTAACATTTTGTCGATATCTTTCTTAAATTTCTCCTTCACCCTTGGGTTTAATCTGTACGGTGTGTGCTTTACCGGTCGAGCATCCGGTCTTAATACAATCTTCATTCCCCCTATATTTCCTTTTATCCCCTTCAACTCTGCTACTAAGGCTGGGAATAAGTCTTGATATTCCTATAGTAGGTCAAAAATATCTTTTGTGGTATGTTCGTCCCAATAGTCTCCCACATATGGTATTTTGGGCTTATCCTCCATCCCAACATTTTGTTTCCTTAGTTTCACTGGTAGAAGGTGAGCACCTCCTATTGAGGGGATTTCACGGATGTCCCTCTCTCCTTCTGTTTCCCTGAAGGTTAGGTGTCTCAGTCCATCCAACCCATCCTCCTCTAGCTTTTCTTCCACCTTGTCATAGGTCGCATATCTTGTCGACTCCATGTCGTACAAATATTGCATAAATTTTTCTTCTAGCCCTCCTTCAACCAATGGCTCTGGGGTGAATAGAACCTGCTTTATCACCTGGAGTGCCTTTTTCATGTGTGATTAGTTACTTTTGAATGAAAAGTTTCTAACAAATTGTACCTCCAAAGCATCCCAATATGTCTTCCACCGATGGAGCTCCTCTTGTACACACCAAGCCTGGGGGATAGTTCCAAGGGTATGTATAAATGTGTGTACCCATTGGTCCTTCAACATTCCCTAGCTCTTCCACTTGGTTATGCAATCTTCAATTTGCTTCTCAGGACTTGAACCCCCTCGGTAATTTTCCTTATCCTATGGCTGATCTTCCTCTTGGGAAAATGTCTTCTTCATGGCTTGCTTGATTCTCTCCAGTCTCTTAGTGCATTGTGGTGCACCTTCCACCATCTTGTCAGTGTTTCCATGAGGGTGAAATCAAGAAAGGGAATATTTTGATCCTTTGTTATTTATTGTTCTATCCTGTTGCAAAAGGCATCTACTTGTTCAAGGCCATAATATTTGGGATAGTTTCCCATCACCGTTCCTATCCAATTTACTCGGGTTACCGTTGCACATCGTCTAGTATTTAGTTCATACCCACCTTGTTTCCATGCATCCATACAGCTTGCGAGCCCGTCTTTAATCTTTGGATACTTCTACAGTTGATGGAGCCTCCTACCATGGGATTTATATAATCTTCCCTCTTCCCCGTTGTGAGCGAGTAAAGTTGGTCTAGCATTCCTAGTTCATCCCTATCATCTACCAGCTTTGTGAACCTAGGTCCTTGATAGGGGTCCAAGGGTTGGATCAGCCTCAATCCTTTTGCTTCAAAAATCATTAGTTCTTTCTCTAGGTCGATGACAGTATAGCTTCCGTAGGCCCAATCGATCCCAAGGAGCATTGGGTATGGGTCGTTATCCCCCATGATGTCAATAACCTTGAATTCAGTGCGTGTCTTCACCCCTGCTACATTCAATTCCACATTCTCCAACCTCCCAATGGGTAGTATAAAGTATTGATTTTCCATCCTTAGTTGAGTTGGCGAGTATTTCAGTTGTGGCTTCCCCATTGCCTCCCATATTTTTCTAGGTAGCATGTTTACATTCGATCCCAAGTCTAACATTGTGTCCTTTATCTGGAACCTTGTAACCTGCGCATTGATTCAGAACTCTTTGCCACTTCTCCTTTTGTTCCATTTCACTCTTCTGGATTTCTTTTCTGGAAAATCTGTGAGTGATCGCTCCACTTCCCCTTCTTCTACAGATACCACAACCTTCAAACTTTTCTGCAACTCCTTCAACATGCCTTCATCCTCAACAATCTTTAGGAATAGTTTAAACCATTCTTCAATTGTTTGGTTGTTCTCAAGCACGTGATCATGCCATTTCTGGTTGTCTCTTTTTTGAGTCATCTCGTCGAACAACTTAGCTACCTCATGATAATATTTCCTTTGGCATTCGAGTTGATATAAATTATATGGATATGTTGCTTTAACAATCAAGGGTGGGTCCATTGTGCTACAATCCTCCCTTGTCCTATTTCCTCCTCAAGTGACTATATTAATATTGGTTGTGGGAAGACCGTCATTGGTCTATGGTTCAACATTAACCAGGTTAGCCCCCCTCTGCCTGGTCCTTTCTTCCCACTTTGTAATGATTTCCAAACAATCCTCTGTGGCATGGGTATTAATATTGCATTGTGATCACCAAGGTATCCTTGGGAGTGGGCATTCCCTGTTGACATGCCCCTCCTAGTTGCAGTTGTAACACCTCACGAGCCCTCTTTCTCTAGCTCTCCCTCCTTGCCCGTTTCCTCCTTGTCCTCCTTGATTAGACTCATTAATTATGAACGTAGATATGCCTAGCCATTCTGCTAGAGCATCCAATGCTCTACACTCATCAGTGTGATGCGTTGTAGATGCAAATAAGTCATAGTAGTTGTTATTGGGGACGTTGAAGTATTTTTGCAGTATCAGGCACATCTACAGAATTTGTTTGTATGCTCTACAGATTTCACAAAATTCTTGGCTATTCCTTCCCAGGAAATCTCCTTGCACTCCTATAGCCATAGCTCCTACAGTCGGTGGGGCCCCTGATGACCCTATGAATCCCCCTAGATGATTAATCCCTCATAACTTTGGGCATTCTGTCACAACGTGCCCTTCCACTATGCAGTGGGTGCACCATACATTGACTTTGGCTGGTCGTACTGGCTAAAGCTCCTTCACCTTCTCTGTTAACATTGTGATCTGGTTCTAGAGACCCATGATCAATGGGTCTTGCAAGCTCCCCTGTATTCATGAGGGTACCCAGCCATGGCCTCTATTCGGGATGCTTGCTCCAATGCATCTTGGAGCGTTCCAATTTTTTGTTGTATCAACAACGTTCTAGTTAGGGGAAAGAGTGCCTCGATAATCTAGTCCTGCTAGTGATTTGGGTCCAGGGTGTAACTCAACTTTGTGATGGCATCCTTAAGACTTTGCATGAGCTCCCATGCCATCTCACCCTCTTTTTTCTTAATTTCCCATAGCTCCGACATCCCCTACTGGTTCGTTTGTGTTACTTTAAATTCCTGCACAAATCCTCTCTTGATATCATCTATCATGGGGTTCTGGTTCTACTCCACTCACTTTATAAACTTGTGAAAATCCGTCTCCCTCAGTGTGGTCTAGAATTCCACTATCCTAACATTTTCTAGAGTCTAACATGCTCTCAAAATAGCCTCATAAAGATACCAATGTTTCTCCACATCCTCGTTTCCCCTTCCCACAAATTCTAGATATCTTGTAAAATACCCTGCCATACTGACTTGGGTGCAAGCTAATAGCACAAACCCTTTGTTTCCAGGCTACTGGGATCCCTACAATCCTAATTTTCTGATACTGTTGGCTCCTTTGTTGCTCCCAATATTAAAATTGGCTTTGTATTTCTCACATGCACTGTGTACCCGTACTGCCTTGGCTAAGCTAGTAATAAATTCCTCTAGATTGTAATAAGGTAGCAGGGGAAGATTAGGGGAAACACCACTGTCTTGGGGGTATTGTTGCCGATTCTTAATGGATGGTTCTCCTTCATTAAATAATCTCCTCATCGTGTTGCTCATGTCTTCTTCTCTTTCCTCTCTATGTCCACTCGGCCTCTACTCTTGTGATACACCTTCCAAACCTATAGGGAAGGTCCCTCTTCATTCCTCTGACTCCTACATCTCTCGTCACCACTCTAGCTCTGCCCAATGTATTCCTCTCCTCCCTCCTTGACTCAGGGTTTTCCCATCACCACTCCTACTTGGTGGGGGCCCATCCTCCTCTTCCCCAGAGTCTTAATCACTCTCCTCTACCATTTATTCGCTAGAAGTGCTCTCCTCTATGCTTTGAAATATCTAGCTTTCTTCAACTCTTCCACATCCATCCCTTCAGAAGCATCTCTATTCCTCAACTGGTAGCATTCCCCCCTCTACGTCCTTCCCCTAGTACTGGGGTTTTACGCTACCATCCATGTGGTAGGTGATGGCAGTAATCGTTCTTCTACCATAAAAATCTTAATCCACATCGATACTGCCTTCATCAACCTCCCTCTTAATCCGTAATCGAATACAACTTATTCCTTTGAGAAAGGCTGATAACTCTCCACGGAAAATTCAACTAAATACCCTTCCACCATAATATTTACCCAAAAATCGACTGCTTTAGTTAGATCATTGTCCAATTGTTGGAGCAGTGTGATATCCAATGGAATCCAATTTTGGTGAACTGTAGTCGATCCCCCTGACTAGTTCTACCCCTTCAACCTTCTTAACCAATTGTACAGGTCTTCAGGAAACTTGTACCAGAAAATATCATACTGATCATTGGTACCATCATCATATAAAATCCCATCACTTAGCTTGCCGATCGGTTGATTTCTACGAGCAACTTGCTCTGCTACAAACTGATCTACTTTATTAGTCCACCAATCACTCATCTCCCTATTGAATATCCTCAACACCATGTTCCGAACCAGTTCTCGTAACTTCACGTCCTAGCAATGGAACCATTTGTTGGCATGAAAGAGTCATTAGGGAGAAAAGACCCTGGGTTCGGGCACAGAGGGCCAATAATGGTTCGGTGTAGTCTAGGACAACAACGGCATTTTCACCTTACCCAAAGGGTAAGGAGTCCCACCCGAGGTGTGCCACGACTGGAAGTAAGAAAGGTTCAACATGGGGTCAAGGGAACACTAATTGAGGCATAATCCAATAACAAAATTATATCCATTATAAGAGAAACAGAGATACAACATAACAATGATTACATAAGAACTACTAAATACATGCATTTGATGGAACATTTTTTTTTTTTAGAAACTCATCACACCAGGGGATCTATACACATCATGATTTCCAACCAGTCTAGCTTTCTTTCTATCAACTCAATAATAAAACAATACATGTCTTTGGTATTCACCCAAAGAAACTACAAGGAATACCCAGATAAGTTCCATGAGTTTCATCTCAACCTCAAAGGCCCAGTTCGCATGGACTCCTGCGTCCTACTACCCATCTACTGCAACTAGATATATGTCGCCAGCTCCAATATCCATTCCCACTATCCCATTCACTAGCCAACCTCTGTTCTTTTATAGCCCTCTGCTTTTATATTCCTTTCTGCCACCTTAACTGACAGTTCCCGCTCGTCTTCTCTTTCACTTTCCCTCCCACTCAGCTGCCTTTATCTTTCGTTGCCACCTTGCTGCAACTCTTGCGCAACTGCCTGTTCTTGCCTTGCTGTCCAATTAACTCCTCTGCAAGCTAATCATTGCTACCACCCGCTTCCTTCTCATCCTTCGGTCAGCCAAAATTGGTCAAAACCTTTTCAAAATTAAATGAAGGCCCCAACAGGCCCCAACCACAATCCTTTGACTTGTCCCCGAGTAAATTCATTTCGACCTTGGTCATTTCTATTAGTATTTCCATTGGTTCTATGGGTGGCAGTTGTACTGTCGACTGCGTTGGTTCTATTGACTACTGGTCTAGTGCTTATTTTTCCTCGGCCATTGCTCGTGAAGTGGCATCTATCTCTACTATACTTTCCTACCTCTGAGGGTCCCTCATTCTAAATGAAGGCTCCAACTCCATAACAGTGGTTATGGTCTGCTGCCTCAACTCTTTGTATGTTTGAATGGTAGTGTCCCATCGGGCGAGGATTGCGTCAACACATTGAGTGAATGCCTTGGCCGATTTCGACATTAACTCTATGGGCTGCTGGTTTTGTAGGTCACTCCATTGTTGTTCATTGGAGTCACACACCTCCTTTTGAGTGTCCCCTACTCAAAATATAGAACCCTTCTCTACTATGCACTTTTCTTAAAGATAAATCTGTGCATCAAATAGTACTAAGAAAAACACCTAAATTAAGAAAAGTGAGCATCTAAGTAAAAGTATACTAAATATGGCTCTATATAAGTTTCGGAAACACTAGACAAGCATGCTTGCATACAAAAACCATAATATGCCTAAAATCGATGTGATTCTTTCATTGTTGCTGTACCCTCACAATAAAATTGGAATCTATAGCATGTACCCCAAGGCTATATGCATCTATTGAAGGTGTAGATTGAAAGGATATGCTGAGATGAAGTACTATTGAAGAAGAAACACCTTCAAAACAATATATAAATTCTAATATGAATTCAACCCATTTGCACACATACCAAGGCTGCTACTGGGTACACTTCTCCACTAAATGGAAACTGCAATGTATTGTAGTGCTGTTGAAGAAAAAAACCTTTAGTGAAACACGAATAAACTCTAATAGATATTGTCACTATGGCCTCAGTTGTATATGATCTCATCAATATAGGTAATAACTTTATAATTGAAAAACCAAAAGGTAAGATGCATAGATAATTTGAAATGACATATTTGGGCATGCTTTATTATTGTTTAGGAGTATTAGTATAGAAAATGCAAGGTAGCATGTTGCGTCTTTATGTCATAGGCCAAGGATGAGAAGAAATACATAAAATATTAAATAGCATGGTGTAAGTCAATTACATGTTCTTTTAAAACACAAATGGAATTCTCCTTGTGCAGGTTCTAATCTAGTGGGTATAACTTTAAATAAGAAATTGATAGTTCTGGGTTAGAATTGTCTCACAATTCATGAAAAGTCCCAAATTTGTTCACTAGAAAGAAGTAGAGTGAGTCATCAAGTTTATGGAAGGGAACACCCTATTCACAGGAAGATAACTTGAAATTAGTCAGGCATATTATTTCTCATCTTATTGTATGTCTGTGCTTTGAAAATATAACCACATTTAAAGACTCAATAATAGCTCTGGTAAAGTTTATAGATGTGAAGCACTTTTGAGAAAACCCATCACTTAATGAAAATTGAGTAAGGAATATGTCGAAGAATTCAATCTTGCACTCAACCATAAAAAGGAAGTTGGGGTATCCAACATCTTGCCAACAAACCGACTCCAACCATAATGTGAAAGGAAAGTTAACTGTGAAACCTCTTTCCCAATTTGTAGTATTGTTGTCTCTTGAATTCCAAAAGGTATCTGGCTACTTAGATCTACAAAACTCATGCCAGGTAAACTCTGCATGATACAATTGTGACGTGCAAGCTTGAAACATGCTCTAGTTTCCCTCTAAAAGAGGTTAAGTCAAAATATTATGACAATCTTAACTATAATTTGATCATACACTATTGAATTATTGCATGGAATAAAGAATATATTATCAATGCACTAATGAAGAACTCACAATAAATGAATTTCTTATTGCTACAATAGCGCCACTCTTGGGATTCTCAGATAAAGCACCTAACCTGCATGGCAGAAGCTTCCTAGAATAGAGTACTTCCTACCTAGAAGTGTATCCCCTGCTCTAAATATAGAACCCTTCTCTATTGTGCACTTTTCTTAAAGATAAATCTCTGCATAAAACATAACTACAAAAAATACCTAAATTAAGAAAAGTGAGCATCTAAGTTAAATTATAAAAGCATACAAAATATGGCTCTATATAAGTTTGGGAAACACTAAACAATAATTCTTGCATACAACAACCATAAGATGCTTAAAATCGATGCACTTCTTTCATTATTCCTACACCCTCATAGGAAAACTATAATCTGCAACATGTATCCCAAGGCTGCATGCATCTACTGAAGGTGCAGACTGAAAGGATCTACTGAGATGAAGTATTGTTGAAGGAGAAATACTTTCAAAACAATATATAGATTCTAATGTGCATTCAACCCATCTTCACACAGACCAAGGTTTCTATTGGGTACACTTCTCCCCTAAATGGAAACTGTAGTGTATTGTTGCTCTACTAAAGGAGAAACACCTTTAAAGCAACATGGATAAAAGTATAACATATATTGTCACTCTGGTATTAGTTGTATAAGATCCCATCAATATAGGTGATAAATTCAATAATTGAAGAACCAAAAGGTGAGCTACATTAATCATTTGAAATGATAGATTTCAACATAATTTATAATTTTTTAGGAGTGTTAGTATAGAAAATACAAGGTATCTTGTTGCATCTTTATGTCACAGTCCAAGGACGCTAATAAATAAAGAAAAGATCAAATAGCATGGTACAAGTCGATTCTAGGTTTTTTCGAAACAAGAATGGAGTTCTCCTTGTGCAGATTATAATCTAGTGGGTTTAGATTTAAATAATAAATTTATAGTTATGGGGTTGGAATTTCCTCATGATTCATGGCAAGTCCCAAAGTTGTTCACTAGAAAGATGTAGAGCGAGTCGACGGGTTTATTAATGGGAACACCCTATTTGCAGGGAGATAACTTCAAATTGGTCGGGAATATTATTTCTCGTCTTCTTGTACTTGTGTTCTTTGAAAAGCTAACCACCTCCAAAGACTCAAGAACAAATCTGATAAAGTTTATAGGTGTGAATCACTTATGAGAAGACCCATCACTTAATGAAAATTGAGTGAGGAATATGTCGAAGGATTAAATCTTGCACTCAGTCATAAAAAGGAAGTTGGGGTATCTAGCATCTTGCCAACAATCGACTCCAACCATAATGTGAAAGCCAGGTTAAATGTGAAACCTCTTTCCCACTTTGTAGTATTGTTGCCTCTTGAATTCCAATAGGTATCTTACTGCTTGGATCCACAAAAATTGTCCCATGTAAACTCTGCATGATACAATTGTGACATGCAAGCTTGACACACACTCTAGTTTCCCTCTAATAAAGGGTAAGTCAAAATATTATGACAGGCTTAACTGTGATTTGATCATACACTGTTGATGTATTGTATGGAATAAACAATATACTATCAATGCACTAATGAAGAACCCAAAATAAATGAATTTCTTATTGCTACAATAGCGCCACTCTTGGGATTCTCTAAGGAACCACTAACCTATACACATTTGGAATTTTTACTTGGTACGCACAAAGATTAAGCAATGGTAGTGATCACTCTTTGCCCTCCCATGGAATGTCTATACAGAGTCGACAATAAATTGATTTAAAAGTGAGTTATATGCCTGACAAATAGGAGTCTAACTCTTCAACTCTAATTTAGTGGCAAGGAAATGTTCAACTATAAATGCCTGATCTTCTATAGTGTAAACTTCTAAATAAATAACTATCCTAAATCTATCCATTCTATACATATCCCAAAAAACCATGTATGTCTAGACTCTGGTTGTGTGTGAGAGAGGGGAGATACAATAAATAATCCATTATCAAAAGAAAAAGTTAAAGCACAACATTCTATGGAGATTTTTTTTAAAATTTTATTACATACCTTAGAAAGTTTGAAACGACATAACTGAAGCTTCCCTCTCCTTCTACACTTCATTAAATATGCCCCTTTTCCAATGAAAATGTAGCCTATAGAATCACAATCAGAAAACATAATATGAAAAGTAAGTTTAATGAATTAAAGTAGATTTGTTATACCTCAAGCAAATGGACTCTAAGAAATTGGATTCATTCTCTACAAAAGATGATATAGCAAGATCTATTCACATTTTTAATTGAAACAAAGGTAAATTGGATTCATGCTCTACAATAGACGATATAATGAGATCTAATCACATTTTCAACTCAAACAAAGGTAAGTTGAGTAAGCTCAAGCTCCAAAATGATGGCATCCAACTTCTGAGTAGCAGTTACTGTATATATCTAGCTAGAGGCTATAACATAAAGATATTTGTTATATGTGAAGATAACAAAATGAAAGGAATGTGAAATTTTGACCATCAACTATAAGTTCCTTTCAAGAACTAGATCAAACCATAAAATTTTTATCAAGATAATCAACTCACCCATGCTAGTATGCTTCTAGTAGTTTCGTGATAAAACTCAAACTCAATAAACTTCTAACAACATAAATTAACCAATAATATGTCTAAGGTTAGTTACCTAAGGATTATATCATACTAAATTACCTTTTGGATCTAACATTGAAAATGACTGTGAAAGAAATGAAATAAAATCAATGATTATGATGGATGCATGTGATGAAATAAAATAAAAAAGACCTTTCTTCTTGCTACTAATGAGCCTTCTAGGGGATTCTTGGATGAAGTTGATCTTGGTCTGCTTTCTGAAATCAAAGGGACACTTTCTAGCTGCTCTAATTTGATGGACAAAAACCCTAATTCTTATCAAAATGAATATGGAAAGAAATAAGCATCGATGAACCTAGTCTTGAAGAAGGTGTCTCAAACTCTAATATGGATAGTATTTTAAATTTCTACAGCTAGCAGAGGGTTTTCAGAATTGGGTTCCCTAGAACGTTTTGTTTTTTTGCTATAGTGTGACTGTGTTTTATTTCTATTCTATTCCACTGGAAATTGGTAGAGATATTTTTTTCCTTGGTGCAACAAATAGTTTCATATTTATTCATTCAAGAAGTAGAATAATTTTAAGGAAATTCTATGGAAGGGACAATTAGTCTATATTTGCACTTGTATATTTTGCAAGTAAAATTCACAACTAAAATTTCAACCAAAGTGTTTAGGTTACTAGCAAGTGACATCAAAACATATCTCAACATTGCAAGGCATAAATAATACTATTCAATAAGGTTGAGACTTGAGATACAAAAATCTTTCCAAGTTATGAAAGCAAGAAAACTACTGATTTTCAGTTCTAAATCTATCCAACTAGAACAAAATTATGCCATTTTAAACACCCTCTAGCCAAAGCTATTCCTAGCCTCATTCAACTCAATTAAGAATATATTAATCTCATTGAGATTTATTCTTCAGTTCATGCTTCTAAGTTATATATTGACGCAACCTAATATATCATTTATGTTAAGTGATTATTCATTCAAAATTATTTAGTCCGTCCAACACATCTACCTAATTTTATGATTATTTTTTGGGCAGACTCTATCAAACATTTGCAGTAGAAAATAGAAGATTGTTTTAGTACCCAACAATATAAAACTCTAAACTAGAAAAAGTATTTTGGTTTTTTTCCCTAAAATTATTTACAAAATTTTCAATCCCAAAGCCATTTCAGGGAGAAATTTAGTATTATTTTTGGAAAATTTGAATGCAACTAAAAGAAATTCTCCGCGTTTTCTCAAAAGATTCCATCATCAAATATGAGTGAATTCACATAACTTAATATTTGGAAATAGTTAAATTTCGCTTCACTTCTCTAGAACCATATATGAGAGAATTCACAAAACCTGATATTTGGATTCTAGAAACACCTAAATTTCACCTCATTTATTAGGATTGGAAGTTCCCTAAGATACAAACATGTAGCATTAATGATATACTTTGCTTGTTTAAGGACAATGTTCATTTTATAAATAGTGATACAAGAATCCTTGTATACATGCCTGACACAATTCTTTGGTCACAAGTAATGAAACTGAATCCATCAATACATAACAGACAAGGTAGAATGTAAGAGAGAATCTACTTTTCAACATATACTCTGACAAAAATAAACATCTATACGGTCATATAAAGTTGTCACCACACAAAAAAAAGGGATTAAAAACAAAAAGAAAAATAGGAACAAGCTTGGATTGTTATGGTTACTCTAGAAAAATTTTAAACATGTTTAATATGTTAATATGGAAAATAGTGTAGTCGATTATGATTTATTGAGCACAAGGGGTTAGCCCAACCGAATGTCATTAATGTTACTCCGTATTTGGCTAGTTTTGTGTTGGCAGGTGCCCTGTTCGATATCCCTTGGGTGAGGTGCACTAGTTAATGCCAATGAGTTTCCCAGGGATGCCATCCATGAATGTAAGGAAACATCCGTTTCGATTCCCTAGAGAGTTTTTCTTGGAAAGAATAAAAATAGGATTTCCTAAAGAGAAATTTTGAGATGAATACAATGTAGACCCAGTAAAACCAACTCTATAGAGACAAACCATAAAAGAAGGTGTTAGTCCTTACAATCTCCTAGGCTGAAAAGGAAATCGACAAGGGTAACCTCAAACCACTTCAGCTCAGTAGCTAGCCCTACTAAGCATGAGAGGGATCTCTCTAAGTCTCTCATCAGTGATATGACTTTAAAGAAAATGAATTTTAGGCTAGATATGTGTATTTTTTTGTTTGTTTGTGAAAATTTGGTTTTTTAAGGATTTGCTGAACATAGGGTTTGGAGCCACAAATAGGTCTAGGGTGTGGGAATGTAGGAGCAAACATAAGAAGGAGCTAGATGTTAGAAGCCATGGTGTAATTTGAGTATTTTTCAGTGTATCATAGAGGATATAAAGTGGAAGAAACTAATGAGCATAAATAAGCATGATTTCATTAGCTTAGGAAGACAAAACACATAACTACGAAAACCAGATAACAAAGCTTGAAAAACAAGAATTTTGAGTATTTTACCACAAGGAATTCATATAAAGAAGAGATATAATGTAGAAAAATATTTTTAGAACATGAGAAAACAAAAATAATGAACTACAAGCATCATGAACTCACTGGCCTAGAGTTCCTTGAGAATAGCTGCAACCTGTAGCTGTATTAGTTGAAAGATGATTACAATGCGAACATCCTTCACTAAAAGTTCAACCCTCTTCTCTTGAAGTGAAATAGTACTTATAGAATCTCGTATACCACTTTCCCACATTCAGGAGTCAAATTCCTTGGTGGAGGAACTGACTCCAAGATTCTCTCAACCAATAGGTGAGAGTGAGGAGGTGCAACTCAAACACCTCATGAAGAGTTTGTTTAGCAGTTTGCTTCTTTATGAGGCCTAGTAAACATCAAAAACAACCTATGATGTACATTTATTCATGAATACATCACCTATCCTCATAACTAGTGCCATTACATAGAGAATCTTGACTTTGACCAAGTCTGACTCAAAACTAGAAATTTTACATTGTGAAATTTTCCAAATAAAAACACAGAAAGTGCAGAAGCACAGTGCCGACTTTGAGCTGCTTTGGTGGTGCCTTCCAGGGGTCAAAATGAAAATATGAGAGAACAGTCACCTAGCCCTTCAAGTATAGTTTCTAGAAAAGTTTTAAATTCTAAATTTGGAGCATGGGAAGACCTTTAAAAGTCCATTCTCCCAAGGTCGCTCCAGAAGCACAACACCTGTCAAAAAATGGTCCAGAATTCTAGTTTTTTGCCACTTTTTTTCATTTTTCTCCAAAACTAAGCCACCTCTGCAAAATCTGGGAAAATGAGTTTTTTGAGGATGTCAAGACCATTCCAAAAATGTATAACTTTCCTCAAATGGATGCCTGAGGAAAAAGCACAGCGCTAAGGCACTGCGCTTCTGGAAAGGCCAAATTTTTGAATTTAGACCAAAATTTGCCAAAAAACTCAAAATGCTCAGAATTAGCTCAAAATTGGACGGAAGGTGTAAAAGTGAGTTTGTTATAGCTTCATGGATGCTTCAACAAGCATATCCAAATTTCCCTTATCCTTTTGATCTTTTTGGTCTCCTTGAGCTTGTTTTTAAGTTGTTTCACTTTGACATTGGCGATCATGTTTTGAGCTTGATAGTGATGTGCCATGTGTCTAAGAATTTTATTGTCTCTATTTGCCTTATCCATGAGCTTCTCTAAGTGTTCATTCACACTGTTAAGCCAATATTCTTTATCTTGATGTACCTCTAGGGAAATCCTTTCTTCTAGGTCAAGGTCTTCATTAAGAAATATTTTTTTTTGTTCCTCTTGAAAAGCTTCTTTGAGACCTCTGGTTCTTGTTATTTTCCTTTTCCCTTTCACCTGTGATGGTTCAAGTTCGCTTGATGTCACGATCTCCTTACCTTTTCCAATTTGTTGCATTAACTTAGTTTTTTCCTTTTCTAGGATCAACTCTTTTGCTTTGAGTTGACTGTTTTCCTGTTCAAGGAATGATATAATGTAATTCGTGCTTTCCATATTTATTTCCAGCTCCTTGATTTGGTAGTCCTTATCCCTGACAGTCTGCTTCATAATTGAAGTCTCATCTTCTTCCTCTAAATCAATAATCTCAAATTCATGCTCAATTGTCTCCTTATCCTTTGCTGTTGATTCCTACTTTGTCGATGAAGAAGGCTTGGCCCTTTCTCTTTGTGAGGAGAAAACACAAGCCTCTTCCCTTTCTAATACACTTTGGTCACCTTTGGCCTAGGTAGCTAAATCTTCTCTGCCGTTTTGCTAGATGACCCCATCTCTGTTTTTTGTTTTGGTGCACCTGGGGACTGGGATGCTGTGTTTTAAAAAGGCTTCCCAAGCTATACCCCTCTATGCCAACTGATGAAGGACAATAGTTTTGATGAGATTGTGATGAAACAAGATTGGAAAGTGCTCTTTTTCCTTTAACTATAAATTTTCAGACATTTTTGAAATGCTCTTGAATAGGTAATTCCACATGTTGAGTGGATTTTGAGATGTGAAGTGCATCAAGTGGCGAATATGATAGGCATACAACCTGGAGAATCTATCATCATAGGTAAAGAACCTCATGATGGTTTTCATTAAAGGGGCATACTTCTCAAGAAAATATCTGAAAGTCCTGAGGTGAGTATGTGTATCTCTGTATGGAGTCTTTAAGAAGGGCTTGTAGTTTTCAATATCTAGACTGATTCCCTTGAACCAATATTCGCCATTGTCTGGTAAACTAGTTGCTAGTGAGATGGAGGCCATTGAGAAGCTAAACTCAATACAGGTAATGACAACAATCTCTCCTTTCAGTTTTGTAGCTATCCAATCTGTCAGCTGCTCATAAAACCTTGCTTCACTTACTCTTTTACAAAACTCCAAACATTGAACATCCTCAAAGCATTGCTTGATGAAAGGATAGGAGTTGATTTGGTTGTAGTCTGATGGTTCATATCTAAGAATCCTTCCTCCTTTGTGTTGGCTCTCTCTGGTGAAGATTCAACCTCCATGATGACACAAAGTCCTAGCAGTAGGAAGTGATAATAGATGTGAGGTGAGAATGAAAATGAAGTGATATGTGAGAGATTTTGACAAAATGATGGGAGGGGTTTTATGAAAGATGAGATGACTTTGAAAAACAGATGGAAATGAGTGAGGAAAATAATGAACAAATGTGGTTTCTTGTAAGTGAGACCAAGAAGGTTTAAAATGAGATTTGCCCAAAATAACTCTAGGAATGAGCTAGGGTTTTGGTTTTTTAGTGTTTAAACTTTGTTTGGAGGTGGACGAACTGGTCAAAATGACTCATCAGACATGTGTGCAGGTGTAGAATATCAATGTACATGTCTTGGAGATGAAAAGTTATGATGACCATTTCTACCCTAACATTTTTCATGGAACGTTTGCTACAAACTATAGCTTGAGAAATTATTGACATGGAATGGAAATGGGAAAGAAAATATAGAGGGAAATGATGTACTTACTTGTTCCTCAGCCTGAGAAAGTAAATTGATTGAGCTTGAAAGCAAAAATTTTGAATTTTTGGAAAATTTGGGTGAGTTTCGGGTACTCTATCCTGCGCGAAGCGTAGTTCTCCTACGCACAACGCCAAGCGAAGCGTAATTCACCTACGCGTAGTGCTTGCCTCCAAAGTGCAACGCAGTGTATCTACGCGCAACGCCTTCAATTTTTGGCCAATTTATCCTAGGGAAAGAGGTTTTTTGCTTTTTTTGGGCGAGTGAGATCGGTAATGAGGAGTGAATGAGACATGAATGAAACGGTTTTGAGTCTTTTTGAGTTTATATAGGGATAATTTCTTCACTTTTTCAAAAAGAGAAAATAAACTAATCCTCCTTTGTGAACTGATTTCACTTTTTGTAGGCAGATTTTATCTTTACTATTGCAAAAGTGCTTTTTTGCATCTCTTGAGTGCTAGAGCTTCCTTCTTCTAAAACCTTCGTTGTCATGAAAATATGAAAGGTGTGTGAATAAATCTTGATCAATTCTTCAACTATTGCTTTGTCATGTTTGACTTATTTCTGTGTTTTTTTTTATGGAAATGGTGGAACTTGGGGACCCTTTTGACCTAATGGAATGATGATGATGACTTGACCGATTTTCATGGTGTATGATAAGCAACTAGCATGAGTGAAATTTCAGACAATGACTCCATCTTGGATTGACCATACAATGACCAAATTTGCTGTGTAAACCTAGTAACAGAAAAATTTGATGATGAAAGCCTGAAAAGATCATGGTAAAAGGATTTTTTTGATCCAGGTGACAGGCTAACAAGATTGACACTAACAGAAGGAAAAATACAGATGATTTTACCTATGTTCCCTTGTGAGTGTGTGCTTCATGTGAGATTTTACTATGGAGATCACATTCTCCTTTTCACCTTGAAATTTGAGGACTCCATTTTCATGAGGTTTACTAAATGAACTGCCATTGTTTAGCTGATGATGTAAACTATTACTTCTTTAAGATAATATTATACCCAATATCTCATTAGAAACACTAGGTGCTGGCAGCCTATTATTTCCAACATCCCTACATGAAATCTCCTCTGTTATCCTTTATAGATTTTCCAAATAGTTAGTAGTTGCAGGAATGTGTCTATATTGACTATATATAGTTCTTGAGCATACATGAGTAGTTAATATGCTTCTGCTCACAAAAATTGACCTTGCATTGCCCATCAATTCTTATAAATCATATTTTTATTACCAGAAGATGATCCCTGCCAATGTCTTCCATCTTTATGAAAATTAGCTGGACCTGTATTATCTTCTCTTAATGCTAGAGTATGTTCCATCATTGCCCACACTTGATCAACATCATATTTAACTGTATAATTTTCTATCTCTAAAACAGGGGATAAATTACTTCTTCGAGATGAATCATGAAAGAGAAGAAACCAGTTGTTGGGTGTGGGTTGTACAATTCCATCAGTCCCATCTCTGGCCCCAAGTTTGTCAAGGGAAGAGCTAGGTGAAAACTGCCAAAAGCCTCTTCCCAGTGTCGACCAATTGTCATGTAAAGCATGTACATGCTCCTGAAGTATGTGCTAACTTAAGAATTTTTTTTTCCATACAATGGACACTTGGGATGTAGACCCAAATACTTCAGTTTGCCTAAGTGAAGCCCTTGCTGCATCTAGCAGTCTAGGAGATGGATTTGGAGTGCTTCATGGAAAAATCCTTTTGTGAATTGTTCTTACATGAGTTGGCCTTGTCTCTGCGAGAGGAGAATAAGAAGAAGAAGGTGGTGATAAATTGATCTCTAAGTTTATTCTTTCTACAACCATCCCAACTAGAGGATCTTCCATAAATCCTCTAATTCCTACGCTTCATCCCCATTGTCAAAATCAAGCACCCAACCCTCAACATCTTCATCATGTGTGTTGGACTGTTCATGCATAGATGTTTGATAGCCTTAACAATACCAATCTCCTTCAGATATAGCCCTTCCAAGGCTAACACAATATGTATGATATGTTGAATCATAAATATCACACAATAATAAAAGATCACGACCACCAACCTCATTACAATCTAAGAAAACTATATTTACATAAGGTTCAAGAAATCCCATCATTTCTTCTTCTGAAGGTTGATATACATGCCAAACAAAACCAAATCGTATAAGAAAATCATCCTTCAAATGTATAACCAACTGCTTAAACTTCAACCCTACGTATGCAAATAAATAATAATGCTTCGTAGGAAATATAGTAAGATAAAGGCAACGAAATATCTTTAAGAAATCCAACAAGGTGTTGCAGCTGGAAATTGATATCACGAAATTGTAAATCACCTACAAACACAAGGATTGATAGAATAAAAGTATGAAATAAAATGAACTAGACCCAAGGGAACTCAAATGTATATGTCTTTAAACATGAACCTCTAAATTAAAAGAACCCTGATAAATAAAGATTACTGCTTGAAATAGAACATAAACTAATCCAAATAGTTATTGGGAAAATAACTAAATTCTAGCATTCAAACAAGGGCATAAACATGTTGTCAAATGACAAAGTTGAATGCAATTAAAAACATCAGGGGCATGTTTCAAATCCAATTCCTATCATTGAAAGAAAGAAAACTACCACTGGAATCTCAGGCTTGGATCCACTTCTCTATTGAATCTATTCATCTACTTGTCTACTCAATCTGTTATAACTGCACCAAATGGTGCCACATGATAAATAAATTTTAACTTCAAAATATATTTTCAAACAAAGGTTATCTGTTGGACATTAGAATGAGTGATGCAGGAGCATTCCCAATCCATTAGTGTTCTTGCATCACCAAAAACATGTTTAAATTCCAGCATCTTGTTCGTGTTTAATCATCAATTTTTGCTTGTGAGACTTACATGAGCCCACAGGATATCACTCTTAGTTTCACAGACTCCCACTTTAAACACGAAATTTCTAAAAATAGCTGGAAGGAAAGGAAAGATACAATTTACTTAGTTTATTCACCCATTAAACTGGAACCACAATAAAAAAAGAGGAGTTGAGATGACAGATTGCTGCTACTGGAGAAATAAGACAAAAACAAAGAGATACTGAATTAACAGAAATAAAGTAGGGTGCGATGTCAAGGCATCATAGAACTTGTTGTTTCCATAAGCATCTTGTTGAATGATGAAATAGAAATCAACTCCAACAATAATTAAGACATTCATTGCAAAGGAGGAGATCATTGAGAAATAAATTTTAACATAGACCAGAAATCACTAGGCTAAAGTGGAAGAATTCATTGAGGAAAACAAATTAAGAGAAGCAACAGGCTCTCTTGAGAAGAAGGCACCAATTTCCACAAATGAAATTGAGCATAATAACTGGGAAAGAAGATCCTTGGAGAAGTTGAGGCATATCACTCAGAAATTGAGGAAGATCACTCCACTAAAAATGAAGGAGATTGTTGAGGAATAAACACTAAGCAACAAGAAGGGTAAATTCCTGGAAAGAAAACTAGCATGGAATCTATGCCTAAACAAGAAACCATGCAACCCATTGTTGTGTGAGAAATAGAGTACTTCTTTTTATTCATCCTTTCTTAATCCCATGCACGAGGATCAAATTTTGCTGCAGAGTGAATGTAATTGAGTAGCATCACTGTTATTTCACCGATTTACTTGAATTTTATAATACAAGTTCAATGATAAAATCTTCATGTGGAATTGTTTGGCTTTTGCTTAGTGATGTACATTGATTTTTACTAACACAATCCACTGAGATGGGTAGTAAATTTTATTTCTTATCTACCTACAACATATTAGTATGCATTTGTGCAGGTTTTATGTTTTCCAACACCCATCGATTAGTATTAAAGAAGGAATAACCTTGTTATAGACATATTTGTGCACTGCAACTCCAATATTATATGTCTATAAACCAAGGGATTCTAAGTCCCTAAAAGTGTTGTTTCATACCCTAAAGGAACAAGGTCAGCTGATTACATCATCTCCCAGAAGTTCTCCATGAAAAATTGCTCAGAACTGGTCAAAAATGGACCATCTCACCTGCTCCATGGTCAAAGTGTGATGCATCTCACCTAATGCACATGAGGGGTGCAATGCATACTAAAAATCCCTTCTATGGGGTGTGATGGGCGAGAGTAGACAAATGGCAGAGACAATTTGCAAGGTGGATGATCATGGAATCTTCCAGAAACTTCTCCTACGACACTTGCCTCTCTGAATTCTCCTAGGGATGAGTAAGAGATCATGAAATATCCAAGTGGAATTGAGAACTATCAGAGAAATGACACTAATAAAAAACCCAAAAGCTAACTCACACACCTGCAAACATCTATATATGGATCCCTCATCCTAGAGATCTAGAGGTTGGAATCTTGTATTTTGTAAGGAAGTGATGTTGGTTTCTTTGTGGAGCATCATGGTGTTGGGTGATCTAAGATTTTCATGAGGTGAAGAAGGGCTTTCAAGCTGGGAGGATGACGTTGGGTCAGATCAATGGGTTGTAATCCTCTCTTCTACTCTTTCTATCAATAAAGCTATTTGAGATTTCCTCCACATTCTTGTATGTGTGATTTGATATATGCTTTTGTGTGGTCAATATATATCTGGTCCTATATTGTTTATGATTTTAGATATTTGTGCTTTGATGGTATTATGATGCTTTGACTTTACAGGTGCTCATTGAAGCAGGGTAAGCAAGGGAGAAGTGGCAAAGATCTATCAAAGCGGAGAGGAAACAAGAAAGGAGCCAAGCGAAAGACTGAGGTTGGTACTCTCTGCTTCTCTCTCATCTACTTCTCATAAAGGAAAATACAAGTGACTTTAGTTTGTTTGTTTCTAAGATAGCTACCCATATTAGTGGGATTGGTAGCTCTGAATAGACACTAGATTTCCCGATAACAAAATGGCGACTCCACTGGGGAGTGAATAGTTTGTTTTCTTGTTTCTAGTTTGTTTACTTTATAAACTACAGACGAAGCCTGAAGTTATGACAGCTAGCCTTCAAACTGCTTTTGCTATGCAACTGCAAAGTAGGTAAATGTTGCTTGAGTCAATCTCCAGGTTAGTTTATGAATTAAACATCTGACTTGTAAAGATCCTAATTCCCCTGGTGGTGGCTCAAGTAACCTCGTTATATCAACCCCTATGTTTTTCATTTACTTACTATCATTAGCTCAGCCTAAATCCCTGAACTAAGTTGCAAACTGTGACCAAAAACCAAGTTAAAGTCTCATCCCTAGACCATCGCACTGCCTCCTTTTGACAGTCTGGATGCATCGCACCTCCTGTGTGCAGTAGGTGAGATGCATCCCTGTTTCCCTGTGTTATAGGTGTGATGATCAGATAAGACTGTTTCTACCTCCAGATTTTGGTTTTTTCTTCACTCTCTTCAGCTTTATTCAAGAGTTTTGCTGTCTGTGATCAGTATACCACTTTTGAAGCTCCCTTCCTTTACATTATTCAGCCTCCATTGTACAAAGAATTGTGAATGTTTTTATGTATTTTTCACCATTTACAGTTCTCCTTTACAAAGAAGTAGCTTGAACTGTTGTCTTTTGATTTGGAAGTGTTACAAGTGTCGTTTTCAGTCAAAGAAAAGAATCCTACTCCTCTTGATGGTGGATTACACTGTTACTCTTGTACTTGATTTAAATTAATAGTATTTCAAGTGTCGAAAGCAATTTTCAATTCAAAATCGCAAAGTGCCGTCTTTGTCTTCCTTTCGTATTTTGAAGAGAAAATTGTTAGTATTGTCGCTTTCAGAGAAAAGATAGTTCAGATTTGTACTTAGCATTCTTTTTGTCATTCACACATTAAGAAAGCAGAAAACAAATACATGCGTGTGCATTTGCATTTAGATTGCTTGTTGATTTTGATTTAGGATAGTGCATCTAGTGTGTGCTCTCTGCTCTATGTTGAAAGAATCTCGCTTCTCTTTCTTTAGTAGCTAGGATTTTCATTGCAAAAAGAAGAGTAAACGACTGTTTATCATCTTAGATTGCATTTTTAGGAATTGTATATCTACATCATGCGGTGAACCTTAAAGGAAAAATTCTTAACAAAGATCAAATATAAAATAAATTCAATGAACATAAAAACGCTTTGGAACCTAATGTACAACATTTAGAAGTCTAGGCTAGAGACGTATTCCAGTGTCATAAAGCCTGTAACTATTGCTTTCATCGTAGGTTGAGTGATTCCTCCTCTTTGAGACGACAAGTGCCAATATGGACTCGTGCTCCCACGTACTGTCGAGTATATATTGGGAGACCACAATAGGCTATATCCTTTATCCTTAGGAAGCCATGTCTGCCGCCCTATCGATCGCAATGCACTGAACACAACATTCGGGAAGATTGACTACCATAACGTAAAAAGTATTCTGCAGTTTTGCTATTGGTTTGGTAATCCCTCTGTCTAGATTTCCATAGTAGTCTCTTTCGTTCCTTTTCAAACTCCTTAAAGGAAAAGGACAATCTGAGCACTTTTCACTTCAAGCTCATTAAAAATCGAAGGCGACTAGAGTCATCTTTAGTTTTTTCTTGACTCTTAAAAATTGAGAAAGAAAGTTGTGTCAAAGCATCTAAAATTCATTTAATTCGGAATCACATTTTCCCCTTTATTTTGTGTTGATCAAGTAATCCACAATAGTGAAAGAAAGTCAATCGAAACCCCGTCATTCACAGAGACTAACGAGTCAACCGTCTTTAACTCCGGAAACGAAACTATTCCAGACCAAGCAAACTCGTTTAACTAGATCAAAGTCCCCTGGTTTGCTTGGAACTTGTGTTCCAACATCCTCAGAGACTCCAGTTACTCCAAACATTTATGGTATCCTTGCCTTTATAGAAGAATTTCCGCAGTCAAAAGAGGACATTAGAACTGATCCTTGTGTAACGTTAAACACTTCTATTCCTGAACCAGCTCCATCTACAGCTGATTCGGAAGGTGTTAGCCCTCCAACATATGTCGCTATAGGGTCTATACCTTCTTTGGCACCAGAAATATTTTATGGACCTGACGGTCTACCTCTCCCATCTGGATTGATTACTATAGAAGAGATTGTGGAGGATCTTCCATCCAGTACTCCATTGCATTTTGGAGCTAGGATCACCCTATATCCTTCTTCGTCAGAAGTTAGTCTCCCTTCATCGAAAGTTCCTGTAGAATCTCTAGGAAATCTTTTGGATAGACTCGATATGTCTAGACAACCATTGACATCTAGGACTGTGTCATCTAACGCAACAGCAACATAACCTCCTGCTGCTACTCCAACAATGTTCACCGGTGTACCATTTGTCCCAACTATCTCTCAACCGCTAAATGGAGTCCACCCACGGACTGTTTCGACAGTATGGTTTGTTCCCGTTTGTTCGTCTGGAATAATATCTGAAATCTCTTATGTTGAGTCTTAGCACATTGATCCTTCACAACAGTATCGATTTGGGTAGTCTAGTCTCCAGAGGTCAATCTTACCTTTGAAAACTGGATTACCGCCATATGGGGGGCAATATACCCTTTCGTTGTTCCCTCTGGGAGAACAACCATATGAGAGTTCACAACAGAATTTGGGTCATGCTAGAATTACATCCAGTGGTTGGGTGCCAATACTGCCTCAACAACCAAGAATTGTATACTCAATGCAACCAAGTCTACTTGTGTCGAATATCCCCACTACACTGGCTATTGTGATAGTGTCGCAAGTTATCAACATCAAATACATTATGCTGGTATGCAAAGACCCACTGCTCAGGCGATCCCATCCTATCCTGGGTATGCTTAGCCGAACCTGAATCAACATTTGCCCTTTGTGGTGACTTTAGAGTTACCGGATCTAAATCGGCTAATAAATGATCCAATTACTTATGCCCCTTGGTGGCCGGCAATTCCTCATAAAATTCCATCAGATATTCCTAAATTTAATGGAAATACGGGTGAATACCGGTCGAATCATGTGATGACCTTTCACTGTGGTGTTCGTCCAACACTCTCAATGATGATTCGATTAGGCTTCGCCTTTTTTAGAGAATGTTAACTGGTCCGATAATGAAATGGTACATTGAATTGCCTAGAGCTTCATTTGATAACTTCAATGCCCTTGTCATGACATTTTTAACCCATTTTCAGTTACCAATAAGGTACGAAATAGGAACGGAGCTTCTTACCAATTTCAAGCAAATGACAACCACTCACATATCTGATCATATTCATGAGTGGCAACATCATTTTAGAATGGTGAAAACATATGTTCGTGATCAGCTGCTAGTTGAATGGTTTATTAAGTCATTGTTACCCTCTATTACAGAAGATGTGGCAAAGGGAGGGGCCGTCATTGAAGAGCAAGTCATTGCTCATGCGCAATATCTAGACTTGATCTATACTCAGTCTGGCACGCTCTACGACAAAATCCCTGATGCTCCTAGAACAGAGTTTTCCATTCCTCCTCCTCTTAAATCAAACAAAGACTCTCATGCCGGCGATGGCTTGATAGGTACGACTAGCACGAAAACCACAAATGCTACATCGAAGAAAGCTCGTATGGTTTCTAGTCAAAATGCAAATGAGGAACTTCTCACCTCGTAGGTTAATGCCGTCTTGACCGACAAAGTCAAAGAACCGAAGCAACTAGGAGGCAAGAAGAAAAAGAAAGGGAAAAAGAAGAAGCAGGATGAGTCATCTCCTGAAAAATCTTCTACAAACCCTTCTGGGCAAAGGAAACCTCAGATATGCGATGAGGATCATTGGACAAGAGATTGTCCACATAAAGTTGAAGTTAAGAAACTCTTTAAGAGTTCAAAAACCTCAATGGTATTGACTAATCCGTTTCCAAACCCGGGAACCAATCTGGTTGCTAGTGATAATGCTTCCCCATCCCAAGTGCTTATGTTTTCCATTTCAAAAAAACAAAATGATGCTTTGATATCGACAAGGAATAAAAATTACCGGAATCCACAACTATCGAACAACAAGGCTACTGATCAACCTAGTAGTTCAACAATGACTTCGACCGAAGTTGTGCCACCCATCATTCCTGAGCTTACAATAAAGCCACCAAAGGGAGTAGTACACAAATCGACATTTAATCCTCGTGCTAGAGCAACACAGAATTATAATATAGTAGAGACCCTAGCCCAATCGCCATCCACTATGTCAACACTTGAGGTACTGCAAAATTGCCCCTCCCAAAAGAAGGCTCTATTATCAACAATAGGTGGGATTGACCCAGCAGATTCCAATCTTGTGGCCTTTAATCATAAAGGATATGAACCTCAGTTACTAGCTCAACTCGCTTTCCTCATTCAAGTGAAAGCCCTCAACAAAACTGTTCATTGAACAATTATTGATGGGGGGCATCTACATGTATTATGTCAATGAGTTGCTGGAAAAGATTAGGCTCACCACCCTTGTTGAGATTGTTAACGACATTAAAAGCATTTGATGGATGGACATACGCTCCATATGGGATTCTAAGTAACTTGCAAGTTGAACTGGGGGGCAAAATAGTAGAAATTGATGTTGAAGTTATCGATGGAAACCTCGATTACAACATCCTACTGGGAAGGCCCTAGATTTATGCTATGGCTGCTATTGTGTCGACATACTTCAGAAAAATTGCATTTCCTTTTAAAGCAGGAATTATGATCATCGACCAACAAACCTTTCTCCCCAACAGTTCACAAGTTACGAGAAGCATTCCGATGATCCACAAAATCTCTCAATCACTTCAAAATATCGGAGTAGGCCTGCTCAAAGACCCTACATTGATGGGTACTTTTTCCCTACCGCCTCCAAGAAATTTGGCGGAAGTGGACACGGTGGGAACCTGCAATATGATATCTTCTATATCTAAAAGATTCATAAGATTCCTCAACATTTTGTCAGCATGGATCATTGCCATTTTAGAAATATTGTAGCAATCAATTTTCTTGGCCTGGGGGGCAAACCCAAATCAATGCTCATCGAGTGTTTGGATAGATAGGTCAAAGGAATATGGCACCTCTTCAGATCCTTGGTCGCATGTACATTCTATAGACGAAGGAATCATTCAGTCAATGATGATAGGAGAGGCACCATGGGAAGATTACCACCATCATTCCCATCTTTCGGATTACCATGAAGATTATTCTAGTAACCTTAATGATCCTTTAGTTTTTGATTTTCTATCAAATACTGTAAATATGGTGGATTATGAGGATAGTTATTTTACTGTGTAAACCTCATTAAAAAATGAAACAACTCCCTTTCCAAATCGAGCCTTTGATTACGATCTCGTAAAATCCAAGTCGAGTCTTTCAAAGATCTCAAAGGTAAACCTTCATTCCAACCACCTTGTTGAATGCAATGAAGCTTGGGGGGCATGCATCTCGATTTGCATCACTATGCTGGGGGCATCCAAACTTAAAACAAGCATATTTTTTTCGTTTCAAGCTTGTGTAAACATGAAATAGAATCTGAGCATATGTTGTCGCATGGTTCAAACTCACTAAGAAATGAACCAGGCCATGACCAATGTTTCCGAAAAGTTCAATCTCGTTAAAAAATAAACCTAGTCATGAGCAGTTTTACGCAAAGTTCAAGCTCGTTAAAAAATAAACGTACCAATGAGCATATGTTCCACCAAAGTTATGTGATCCCATTATCATAAAATTTTTGAGCCTTGGTCGTGTTTTAGCTGATCATACGCCTCCATTTGATTGTTTACCCCTTTTGAGGAACAACTGTGATGAGTGATTCTGTTAGTCATCTTATTTACACTACCGTGATTGAAAAGTTCCAAGCCTCACCTAGAACTAGCTGCTACCTGAAAATATCACTCGTTTCTCAAAAAACAAGTCTCCTTTAAGCTCTTTTCATCTGACTTGTAAAATATGAAAATATTGCCAATCAATTGGCCTCTACAGCTCATTAAAGCAATCAGAAGTGCTATCCCTCCTCTAGATTTTAATCTTTTTGGACCCGAGGGATCATTACACAAAAAGATCGAGCACTTGTCTTGTTCGGCTTGTTAAAACTATTGAAAATTCATCCCTTTCGTATTATTTTATACTTTTTTGGACTTAAGGGATTATATTACAAAAAATGAATATTGGAGTTTCCTTTCCATCCTTTTTCAGACTCTCTAAAATTGAAAAGGACTGAGTTATCTTTGTCGTTAAACTCGTTAAAACAATAGCGAAAAACTTGTCCATGTAGAAAAGAACAGGTTTCACTATCGCTAGGCTCGTTAAAACATAGCGACAGGTTTGCTCGAAGGGAAAATTATAGAACAAGCATATGTTATCCTCCTCAAGCTTGAAAAAAATAAAGAGGTACTGGTCAGAAATGACTGGGGGAAAATTGGGAAGATAACTTGAAAAAACTTTGTTGGTAGCAGGTCACTCTTGAACATGACACTTTCACTCCATCACCATGATTGAGTCGGGTTGGGTTATTCCATTCACCAGTCATATCACCATTGGTCCACCATACCATCCATCTTTGGGGTTAACGCTACCAATCCATTTCAGTGTTGCTGATATGTTCAAGAGAAGTCGCTCAAAGAATTCACCAACCCAGCTTGTGTCTCATCCGCTGCAATACCTTCACCCTTCATTCTTTCATGACCGCCACCCTGAACCTTGTATCATCAGATCGTTTTCACCTCCATAAAATAATTTGCTCCGTTTCGTGTCATAGATGTGGGATTCATTAAGGCCCTCCTACGACAGGTCACTTCTTGTCGACATCAATTCATTTTCCAAGAAGTTGACTTAGGAACAACCCTTTCAGTACTTTGAAGCTTGCATGCCTTAATGGCAAGTTTCTCACTTTCGGTGACATGTTTACATCAATGGCCTTCAACCGAAAGATTTTGCGTGGTGTTCGACACCAAGTTCCATTTTCACACCACGTGAATTGTACTGCAGTACCTTGGGGTTCATTATCATTATTGGTGATTCCTCTCGCGCCTGTTAACAACTTACATCATTGACTGGTAATCAGGCGATGTCTTTCCATGTTCGGCTTTAGAACATATTTTCACATGGATCAACTTGTACTTCGGGTGAAGATTGAACGAGTTTGAAGACCCCGGATCTAGTTTCATCCATCCGAGCTATGATATATTCAGGAAAATAAAGAAATCAAATGTACATCATAGCTGCATAGATAATCATCCAAGCCAAAGGATGATGGCTCTACCAGAATCATCAGTCTGCCATACAAACAGTTGTTTGTCTTATGTACATGAAAATGAATTTATAAAATCTGAGCATGGGAATTCTCGCCTCAGCTAGATCATGAAAATATTATGAAGATAATGTATTGTATTATATCTTATTACAGGTCACCTTCCAGTGCAAAAAACCTCGGATCCTCATGATAAAGCATTTCACCCGACATCAAAAGATTTACGACCTCATGCTTTAGGGGGCAATTGTTATAGACATGTCATGCGGAAAGAGTTATTTTTTCGGACAAACCTAACCTCCCTAGGAGTCTAAGACTCTCTAGTGACAAACAAACC
>APFE031517672.1:1937-13796 GCA_000404065.3 Pinus taeda
TTCCTTAATTAATTAACTCAACTGAATTAATTAATTAATATTTCCAACTGTTGTTAAGACCAAAATTAATTTTACTTCCTATAGATAGACTAGGGACTGCTATAAATAAGAAGGGACCCAAAAATGCTATTTTTAGAACTTTCTATTTTTAGGAGTTTCACCTCTCACTCAATGTGGCCAATGACCTCACTGGTCAAACTACTGTATTTAGACATGTTATTTTTAGCAGGTCTATTTTTAGCACATTCTAAATTTAACATTTCTTGTTGCACATTTTTCAACAGAGTCTATTGGCATCCTCTAGCTTATCTCCCAACTCCTCCTTCACTTTCTGGATAGCTTCTGTAGCTATCTTCACTAACTCTATTTGTTAAAAAATAACTTGAATTGAGAGCCAAATATCCTTGACAGCGTCAATGCAATTTGCCCACAACATTTTCTTGGTTTGTCCAAGTGGTTTCTCTAATGTTAAGTCTTTCTCTAAGACTTTGATCCTCTCACCCATTCTCTGGGCTTTTTGTGCTTCTTCTTTCTACTTCAGTTGAGCAAGTTTGTAGTTTGTTTCCAAACTTGCAACCTTTTCTCTTAACCTGTTCATTTCAGTACCCTGGATAGACATCTCTTCCATGGCTTTGACTAGTTCGGCTACATTTTCTCCTTGTGCACCTGTTGTTGTTGTAGGTTCTGTTGTGACTGGCAATGTTGTGGCAGGTGGAGCAGTGGGTGCCAAAGATGGTGCCATTGTAGAAGGAACTACTGTGGATACTGTTGGGATGACATCGTTGGAAGTTGTGGCCATGTCCCTTTACCTCAGTTGAATTAGAGCATCCAACTCCTTTTCTGTCTCATTGAGTTGATCATTCAGCTTCAAGACCAAGTCCATCAACTCCTCATGTCTAGTTTGATTCTCTCTGACTTCTAGAGTTTGGGGATGTTGCAGCTGGAGTATTTTCAATTGCCTCTTAAGTGCAACAATATCATCATTTTCTTCTTAATAAGCTACTCTGTAGCTTTTATATCCTTGGGATCGTGTCCCAATGCAATCACTAAGTCCTCTAAGGACTTGACCCTTGTATCCTTGGCTTGTGAGGAGGCCTTCTCTAACTGCAATTGTGCTGAGATGTTGTTCAGAGAGTTCTGTAGCTAATGGGAAGCTATGGCTTTTCCTGTCAGGGTGGAGTATATCATCTCTATAGCCTGTTTGTGTAGTTCAATCTGGTATATGGGATGAATATCCCTTGCCAACACTTCAAAATCTACCCTTTCGAAATCTAATGTTGTCTTTGGCTATTAGGTTGTAGGCCTAACAAAGGTCATCTGCAACTTTCCCTCTTTAATTTCAAAGGCTGAAATTAGCCTTGTTTGATTGGTAGTAGTCAGCTTTAGGTATTGTGCATATGTTTGGGCCTTAAGCCTCTCATTTCTAGCTTTGATTTCTTTGTATCTCTCCTTGATATCTTGATCTTTGTTAGTAGGGATTCTAAAGGATGACACTTCAACACTAAGTTGCCTTTCCAACATCTGAGTCTAAGATGTTGAAGGATCTTGCATGCCTCCAGATGGAGTGGTAGGCCTACTTCTCTCTGCTTCTGTATTTGTGACCTCAGTTAAGTATTCTTTATATCCATGCTTAGAGTCTGGATTTAGCCTTTGCCTCTTGTTCGATTCCTCCTGCAAATCAGAGGTGGCCATTCTTGAAGTGGAAGCCCCTTCTACATTTCTTTTTGGGATATTCTCCTCATTTTGAGGATTCTGCATAACTGGAGGGGCACTCATGGTTCTTTCTGGTTCTTCCGGTACCTGCAAAAAAGAGTTGTTATCAAGCTACTTTTCTAAATCAATTAGAGCGTTCTCTATGCTTACTCTAGTGCTATCTTGGTCTACTAGGGTACCATCCACCCATTCTGTCTGATTTTCATATGCTTCTATTTCAGGTATGGGATGGTGAATGAAATGTCCTAGCTTGACCTTTTGTCTCTTCTTTGCGATGAATTCCAAAGGATCATATCTCCAAACAAAACTTCTTTGGAACTTCATTCTATGTAGAATTAGGTCTGCTTCTTTGCCTCCCTCCCTAGAGTTGCATATGAAGGGGCCTAGTTGGTCGTTTATTTTGAAATTGGCCTTCATCTTGGCATTGACAAAGTTTACTTCATCTGCATTGATGATTTTTCTATAGTATTCTAATGCAAACAACCTCATTGGGAGGTATCTTGGTAGCTTGTATGGCACCAGCATGCAACCATAGATTTTGATTTATGTATGGTTTTGGTAAAGGTACCAATCACCCACTTTGGTCTATTTAGACAATTGAAGGACTCTCTTTATTTCTGGACTGATTCTAGGAGGAGGGCTTCCAGTCAAGATTGTCGTGACTGCGTGTACAAATAAATCAAAAAAATTAGAATAAGAGTATGGAGACTGAGATTGGTGGATCAATGGGGTCCAAAAAATGGCTCACCTGGGCTGACCTTTGGTGTCCAGCTTCTGAAGGGTGAATGGGAACTTATCAAGTTGGTAATATAAGAACATATGGTATAAAACTGAGGAGTACTTAAAAACCCTTTCATTGTTCATTCTAATGAATTGCTTATGCATCCTATCAGCTATAAATTGGGCATAGTCATAAATGATAACAAGAGGTTTTCCTAGTGTGTATATGGACATGAAGGCAAGGATTGACTCATCAATGTATTCACTAGTGGTGTACCCAAAAATGCAAGATATCATGGCTACAATATTCTGGCCCCATGGGGAAAAATAGCAGCTACATATGGGGGGAAGTACTTAGGGATGTGTCTCTCTTCTCTAACGAAGATTTGGAACAGTTGGGCGAATTTTGTAGAGCTAATTTTAGGATACAGGTCCAACAAGTCTCCAATTGAAAGTGGGGTCAGCTTTGGCCCTGGCTAGAGCTACAACATTTCATTAATTGACTCATCAATGATGGTGAACATGACCTTCTAGTCATGAGACATGATAGTTCTGTGACTGGGGATGTAGCAAGCATAGCACATGTGAACAATCTTAGGAAAAATGTGGACTAGGGGGAACTGGTACTTGGGAAACTTTGACTCCCAAAGGCCAATTTCATCAGCATGGTTCAAGAACCTGTCCCTGCTTAGGCAATGTACCTTGAGTGGGGACTCTTGGGTAGAGGTATCTTTTATTTGGAAATCTTTATTAGCTAAAGGAAGGTGGTCCAGATCTAAATGAGGTGTAGTGATGGGTCTTACATCCATAGCAATTGGGGCAACCATACTCAGTTCTTGTGGATTTGAGTGTGGGGGGTGATTCAAAGTTTTAGGGAAATGGAGGTTTTACGGTTGTTTATGGCTCACAGTGTTAAAATTTAAGTAAATTTGATCTTTTTTACTTAACTAAGATTGTCACAAGGGTGAATTGACTTGGAATTTGACAATGGAGTTGGAATTCCATGGTTAAATACCTGGAATTTGGACGAAATTAATTGTAAACGGGTGGTTGATGGCGGCTACAGAGGTTCACACGGTACTGGTATGGAATGTTGAACAAGCTAGGTTGTTTGCGGCGTTTGTGGAGCAATGGAAAAGGTTTGTGAGCAATTTCGTTGTTTGCAGGGGTTGCAATGGCTATTTTGAATTCTCAATAACAATTGCGCAAAAAGAGTGAAAAGAGGGGTAAATGGGCTTTTATAGGAAAAACGGCTAATTTTGGTGGGTTCACTAATTGATGAATAGTGATGGTTTTCAGTTGAAAGGGGGAAGTGGTTTGGGAGGTCCATCGCACAGCTTTTGTGGTGCGGGCGGTACTCGGGAGGGGTTGCCCGATTCCATTCAGCATTTTCCACGTAGCATCAGGGGTCGGGAGGAAAACCACCTTATTGGGCGGGTAAAGGGTGGACGTCAGGTCGACCCGATATGGATGTGAACCGTTAGATGAGGGGGAGGGAGATTGTATGGTGATCGGGAAGTGAACCTGCGCAGGGATTTACCCATAAAGTTTTTCGTGGGGCCCATGGGTTTAATCATTGGCGTTATGAGATTAACTTGGAGCTTAATCTCATCAAGGACTCTTTAACATGGGATTAAGGACTGAGGGCGAGATTTAAAATATTTGTGGGATATGGGGTAGTAATATAGTTTATAAATAAACTAAGGGGTGGGGTTAATTTATATAAAGAAGTTAAATATATACGGGAAAATGGGTTTATCAGGAATTTTATATATTTAATTAAAAAGTTAATATGAAGTGAGATGAGTGGAAGGGGTATTGTGCTTAGGTATATGAAATGTTGTGTGCTTTCCATATACTTAGCACTTTAGGATAAATGTATTTCGTGGGTTTTGTACATAAAACATGTTTATAAAGGGGTTTTCCTAGGCAAGAGAACTTGACCTTAAGAAAAGGGGTTTTGTGAAGGGGATGAACGAATTATAAGGGAATTTAACACCTTTCCTTCTTGAGTCATAAAGACGAGGGTCCGGTCCCACCAGAAGTCAGAGAAATTCTCTGAGCCTTTTTTAATTAAAAACTATAGGTATTAATATTTTTATTATGAAAGGGAAGTTAGTGAGTGTCATAAGGGTTAAGATGAATGAGGGGATGTTAAGCGAACCAAATTGTGAGCGATTGGTTTTGTTTTGTTTACCACTTATGCATATTTAAATGATGGATTTGGAATAATGACATAAGTTCTTTTTGTATCAAATGACATGATATTTCAGCAACCTTTCTACTACTTACCCACTTACTCATCCTACCATTTTTTCTTCACTTTATTTAGGTGCATTTAGGCTATCAAACCCTTATCAATCTTTTTCTTTTCTTTACAAAATAAACTATCTAATTCTAACCTTATATCCTCCAAGGGCTCAGATTAAACTGATGATCTCCTTTTATTCACTCTTCCTATCTAATGATCTACCAAGATTACACTGTTTGGTCAGATTTATTCACTACCTATAAACATAAAATTCAAAGTATGAAATACCCAAGTTTAAAAATTTTGACTATCATGGATTTGTGACATAAGTAACAAGCTGCACACAATCATTTATTATGAATAAAAAGTAAATATTAGCAGCATTTTGACTTGCACACTTTCATGGTCTCTTTTTGTCTTTTGGGGTTCATATATTTCATTTTTTGACCTTTTCATTATTTTTGTCCTTTGATTATTCTTTTAGGACATACCCTCTTTACATTTTTTAATTTTTTAATATGGAAAACATTTGTGGAAAGCAAAGGTATGTACAATATTGCAAGGCTTAACCTTAGTCATTCAAAATTTGGACTCCTATTGGTATAGGAACTTGATAGTGGCTCCACTTGGGGATGGCATTTCCTGGTGAAATTTCAAGAACTTTGTAGATCAGTAGCCTTTGAATTGCCATTGATGTTACTTTGAAAAATTATCCTCTATGTCTCTGCATTATTGATGCTTATGACAGTGAATCCTTAAAGCTTAGGGCCTTCTCTTTGGGCTTCAACTTCAAAAATCACCATCCAATCCAGACTACACTTTTTGCAAAAAAATGAAATATGTACAATGGGAAGTAAAAATCAGTAGTTAGGTTCAAAATAATGTTTGAGCATTCGACCATTCACTGGTCCACCTTCTACTTCTGTATCATCCATTTCTCTTAGGAAGAAAGAATTATTACCTCTGAAAGCATAAATGACATATGGGCCTTTCCATAGGAAATCAAATTTCCCATGTTTACCTTTATCTTCCCTCGAATCCCATTTTAGGACTTTATCACCAAGGTAGAAATCTTCAGCCTTGGTTCACTTATCAAAAATCTTTTTAATCCTTTCCTGCACAACCTGAGACCTGATATATACTTCCTCCCTGGTTTGTTCAAGATGTATTGTTTGGTTGATAATTATTTGGATACTATTTGGTTCAACCTGCAACTCTTGAAGCAACTTCACCACTGGTGTTCCCAAGGAGGATGGAAAAACAACTTCCATCCCATAAACTAGTTTCTAGGGAGAGGTACCAATTGATTTATTTGTGGTTAGTGTGTCTACCCATAAGGCATTGACTAAATTTTTATTCCATGTTTTCTTATTGTCCTCTAACAAATTTTTTATGATGTTCACCAGACTTTTGTTTGAGGATTCTGCTAGTCTATTTGCTTGAGGATAATAGGTTGTGGAATGGCCCAGGGTTATATGATACTTGTTGCAGAAATCTATCATTCTCTTGGATTTAAAGGCTATTGCATGATCAGTAATGAGCTTAGTTGGACATCCAAATCTTGATAGAATGTTGGTTTCAAGGAAGGTTATGATAATAGTGTAAGTGGCTTTCCTTGAAGGTATGGCCTCTATCCATTTTGTGAAATAGTTTGTGGCAATGATGATCCATTTGTGTTTGGTAGAGGAAGGTGGGTGAATTTCACCAATGAAGTCTAAACCCCATTGTTGAAAAAGTGTTTCAGCAGAGATTGGCTTGAGGGGTAAAGGTAGAAGCTTTTTCTTTCCCTTAAAAATTTGACATTTGTAACAGGAGGTCACATGTTTCTTTACATCAGCAAACAAGGTAGGCCAGTAAAAACCAGCTCTAAGAATCTTAACAACAATGGTTTTCCAGTAAAGTTGTCCTCCAAAGTCACCTACATGAAACTCTTGTAATACTTTGTCAGATTCATATTTTAATAAGTAGTTGAGAATAATTCCTTCGTGATTTCTCCAAAACAAAGCATTGCCTAATATACAAAATTTTAAGGATTTGATCTTTAAAAATCTGCTTTTGGTCTTAGATAATTTAGGAGGAGCTTGTAAGTTCAGTAAAACATAAATGATATCAGCATACCATGGTGATTCAATAAAGTCCTGGCTTATTAGTGGAGTCGCCATCTCCTCTTGATTAGCTATTTGTGCAATAAAGTTTATATACAGGGTCTGACAGTTTGATTCAGCCATGAGCTTCGCTAAATCTTGGCCCTTGATTAACTTAGATGGTTTGGTTTCTATGTCATATTCTAGAATAGTAGCAATCCATTTTCCCCTCTTTCCATCTGGACCACCCTGAGTTAGGATGTCTTTGACTACTGAATAAGAACATAGGCTAATATATGAGAATATGAAATGTATACCCCTAAAATCCTTGATAGCTTTGACCAAATCAAAGGCTTGTTTTTCCATTATGTTATATTTTAAGGGGGAATCTCTCAGGGCTTTGCTAAAGAAAGTAATAGGTTGTTCATAGCCGTGGTCATTTTTCTGCAGTAAAACTGTAGCAATAGCGTGCTCAGAAGCAAAGGAAAATAAGATGAAATCTCTATCAAATTTTGGACTGATCAAAACTGGTGTTCTAGTTAAGGCTAGTTTAATGTCTTCAAAGGATTTCTTAGCCTCAACAATCCATTTTATGGTCAAAACTTTTTTCAACATATTGTTCAGTGATCTAATTAATTCTTCTAGATTAGAAATAAATCTTCTAAGAAAGTTAATTTTCCCTAAGAAAGCTTGTAATTCCCTAATGTTCCTTGGATGTTGTATCTGTAAGACGGCTTCTATTCTTGCAGGGTCTATTCAGATACCATATTTTGAAATTATATGACCTAGTAACTTTCCTTTTTCTAACCCAAACAAAGACTTCTTGGGGTTTAAAGAAATTCCATATTTCCTGCATTTAATAAAGACCTGCCTTAGATGATCCAAATGTTGGTTTTCAGATTTTGAAAATACAGTAATGTCATCTAGGTATATCACAAGGAAGTCATGAATTTCTTTGGCAAAGGCTATATCCATAGCCCTTTGGAAAGTGGATCCTACATTCATTAGTCCAAAAGGAATTTTCACATACATGAATGTGCCCCAAGGAGTAGTGAAGGTAGTCTTGGCTTGGTCATCAGGAAGAACTAAGATCTAATTGTAACCAGAAAACCCATCCAATAATGAGATTCTGGTTGATCCAACTACCCTTTGCAAAATATGATCCATTTTGGGGAGAGGGTAATTCTCTTTAACTGATACTTTGTTGAGCTTCCTAAGGTCCACATAGAGTCTGATCTCGCCAGCTTTCTTCCTAGTTGGCACCAAGTTTGAAACCCAATCAAAAAATCTAATTGGTGCAATTATCATGGCATCGTACATTCTCTAGATTTCCTTTTCACTTGAAGTTAATAGGATAGGATTAATCCTTCTAAGTTTTTTTCTGAAAGGTTTTTGATTTTCTTTTATAGGGATTGTACATTGTATGATGCTAGTGTCATAGGATTTGAGGTCCTCATAACTCCAGGCAAAGACATCCTGAAATTCTTTTAATAACTCAATGTGTTTCACCTTTTCAGTTGGAGGTAGTTATTTCAAAAGTTTGATCAATTTTGGATTTTTATTAGTGCTTATATTACACTCCTCTATATCAAATTTCAAAGGTTCCATTTTAGGCTTTCTAGGAACATCATTTGAATCAAACAAGTCTTCCAAAGGGGTTAATCCCTTAGGTAAGAAATTGTCTTTGAGATTGATAACTTCGGTGTCTTCGTTAATTATTTCATCATTCTCAACTTGTTTTAGGTTTTCTACTCCTGATTTTGTAAATTTAGTGGGATGAAATCTATCTATCTCTTCACCTTCTATATCATTGATTTCTATTTTATCTTTAATGTTAGGATCTATTGATGTGCGAGTATCTATATTGCTATTTAAAAATTCTTCTTCCGAAAAGTTGTTTATCTGCTTGTCATCAGCAAATATTTGCTAGTACTTCAAATTATATGGAATTTCAGGTCTGTGCATAACTTCAGTAGTGTACTGATGGTTAGGTTGAAAGGGTAACTTGTAAGTGCTGGCAAACATTGCTAAACTATGAGCCTGTATATTATGTTTTCAAGGAATTACAACAAGCTTGGTTTCTAAGAAAGTGTTTAGTATTTATGGTTCCTCTATAATAACTTAATCTAGGGTCTTTTGTCATATATACAACATCAATTTGTTTTATAACCATTTCAGAGTCTCCCATGATAGAAACTCTTTTAGCTCCTAGATTTCTAACTAATTTAAGACCTAAAATTAATGCCTCATACTCGGCCATATTGTTAGTACATTTAAAATTTAGTCTGTATGCATGGCCTTCTGAGTGATTATTCTCCAGATTGTATATCCACACTCCTGCTCCTGCTCCAAACTTATTGACTAACCCATCAAACTCAAGATGCCACAATATTTCATGTTCATAATTTTCATCATCTAGTGCCACAAACTTTTCCTCATTTTGACTACCTTGTTTAGTGGAAAGTTCTAAAGTTTGGACAATTTCCTCTTGTTTTGAAACTGCAATTTCTTTTGGTTCTGTATCAACAATGTCTAAAACAGTTTCTTGTGTTTGATCAACATTATACAGGATAAAAGAACCAATGTCTGAATGTACAGAGTAGATAGGAATGTTTTGAGGCCGATCCTGGTTACTCACCATGTATTTCATTAAAGTTTCTCGATAAAACTTCTTGGGTTGTCCAAAAACAGAAATTGTCGCATATGACATATTAAGTTGTAAAGATCCCTAAAGTTTGGCTCCCCATGATCTTGATAACAACATGCCATACTTCGGTGGGATGTCAGCAACCACAATATCCATAAGGATGCTCTTGGCAGGATATTGAACTAAGGTAACACACAGGTCTTTAATCAACCCCAGACATTTACTTGACTTGAGTCAAATGAAAATAAGTCCTTGTAAGGCTTTGTAATGTCTAGGTTTAATTTCTCCATTACGGATTTGGGCATTAAGTTGTGGGAGGCCCCAGAATCCAACATTGCATTATGAATAATTTTGTCATGGATGCTAAGGCTAATGTAGAAGGTGGTATTCATCTTTCTAGTGGTTTGCCATTAACATCTAGACCAAATATAAGTTCTGGTTGGTCATCAAACTGGTTAACAGAATCCTCATTTTCAGCAATGTTCAGGGTCTGGTTTATTTGTGTTTTGTAGGTTTCCTTCTTGATTAACTCTGTTAAAGGAACCGAAATATTTAGTTTGGCTACCTTTTCTCCTAGATTAAAAGGAAAAGGGGCTTTCTCTATTTGAGGGCTTGGACATTTGATAGCAAGATTCTGAGTGGGATGGTCTCTTTTTCCTTTATTGGGGACCTCTTTATGTAGGCTTACAAATTTGTTGTTTTGAGGTTTGTTCACTGGTTCTTTAGGGGGAATTGAAATACAGGGTTGATCATTAGAAGGTTGATTAGGGTTTGTATCTACAGTGGTGGGGCCAGAAGGATTCTGGTTTTGTCTGGGGAGAATCTAGTGGATTTTAGAAACCGGGGCTTCTTTGATTTTCTTGGGTTGATTTGGCACTATTTTCTTAGGTTGGTCAGGGATATCAGAATTCTTTTTCCTTCTTAGGTTATACTGTTTATGAACTTCAAAGATGGCAGAAGCATAACCTTGTTTATAATCAAATGACTCTCTAGACTGGATTTGCAGTTGCTGCAACATATGCAATTCTTGATCATCTTGGGTTAGAAAAACAACACCTTCATCATCTAATCCCATCAGGTTAATCTGTGTGTCTTGCTCTGGGTCTTTAGGATGGGATGTTTCTACATAATTTTCTTGGAAAGGAGGCCTAATATTCTGATTAGGTCCATTTTTTCCAGTGTTTTGGTTTTGGTTTTTCCTAAAGTTCGGGTTTCTAACTGGGGTGCCTGTTGATTATCCCACTGGGGTTTCCTTTCTATATTCTCTATTCTATCCATTAAATTTTCCATGCCTTTCACTAAGCTATTTATTTTAATGTCAGAGGGTGAAGGCTCATCTTTAGCTGTTCCTCTTCTCTCATTCCTAACTATGGCTCTTTTAGCTAATAAATCAGCCTTTACACTTTACATATCTTTTAGGGTTGGGGGGTTTCTTTCCCTGAGCTGGAATGCCATGTCTGTGTCAAAACCATCAGGGAACTTTATTAATGCTAAGTCAGGTGGGGGTCTAAGATTAACTAGAATTGCATTGTATATATTGTTAAATCTGGTGCAGTAACCTTGAACAGTTTCATTGGGTCCTCTCCTAATATTTTCATATTTTGAAAGGATCTGTAGAGGATTCTTTTTATTTTCCCATCTATTCAAAAATTTATGATGAAATACTTCTAAATTATCAATACTATTATCAGGCATTGATATAAACCATTTCCTAACATCACCAACTAAAGTCTAAGAAAATAATCTCATTTGGACATCCACAATATCAATTTCATGAAGTTCAAAGTAGTTTGTCATCTATTAACATGGTGTTATGAAATGTGGTGTCCTATGCCATCAAATTGGATGATTTTACTCTGGTAGTCTTCTAGCATGGCACCAAGTGGAGCAGGTAAGACAAGGGGAGCATATCTATTTGCCATGGCTATAAGCTGGGATGGGCTAAGATGTGGGGTTGAGGTACTAGAAGATGATACAGTAGTGGAGGATGAACTAGGACTAGTAGGTGGTACCTGGGATATGATAGGTTGGTGAGGGAGTGAAGGTATAAATGGGGGTAAAGAATGGACTTCAAAAGCTGATGGGAATAGTGGTGAACCAAGAGTAGTGGATAATTGTTCAGAAAACTCAGTGATCTTGCCAGTATAAGGGACGATTGTGGTGAATTTAGAATGTACTCATCAATTGATTTGTTGGATTTTTGGACTTCAAGGTCTACAATAAACTCAGGATCTAGGACAATATCATGAATTTCACTTTCAAAATTTGACTTAAATAATGACAAATCAAATTGCTCATTAAAGGGAAGATATTCTAAAAACAACCACTCATCAGGGCATGAATTAGCTTTAACTAAGGGTGTGTGACTAGCTGAACTTTCTTCTTTTTTGGTTTTTCTTGAAATCAGGTTGGGATTATCAACTACTGGGGGAGGGTTTGGATCT
>APFE031517672.1:13845-28166 GCA_000404065.3 Pinus taeda
AACTACTGGGGGAGGGTTTGGATCTAGGTTAGCCCTAGTATAATGAGTTTTTCTCGAAGCCATAATTTCAGAATTTTTTAAATTGTTTTTCTTTTTGTAAGAAATAACTTCTAATAAATTACTTTAAGAGGCTCAAAATATAGAATTAAAAATTTCTTAAAGATTTATTAGGACTGAGGGTTATTCCCCAGTGGAGTCGCCACTATGTTATCACTCAGAATTTTTCCCTAGAAGTTATTAGAAGAAGGAAAAGACCGAGGTAACCACAAACTAATCTTTTAAGTATAGGCTCTAGCCAACCTATGAATCAGAGAGGGCTCTCTCTATATGTTTTAGCTTTGTTTGCTAGGATTTTAGGCTAGTTCTTAAAGTTCAGGTGGTTTTGGATTTGTATTGGAAGTTGGATGGTGGAATCCTTAAACAGATGGATAAAATGATGTCTCTGGCTATTGGGCTATGGAGTCAAAGAAGGGCAGCAGAACTAGGATTAAATCATTAAAGGGAATGCTCAATGGGCAAACTAGTAGAGTGAAGCCCAGGCTTTTAGGTCAAATGGGTGAAATAATCTTAACTAGGGTGAGAGAGCACTTAAGAATTCTGAAACCAGGATCAAAATGAGGAACAGAGGATAATCATGAGCAAAGGGTAGTTAAGAATCCTTTACTATAGACCAAAGGGAAACTACCTGAACTAAGGAGCAATCAAGAATTCCTTAACTTAGATAATTTAGCATAATACATAAAAAATGCATAAAAGTTAAAACATAGTGCAGTGAAGCAAGCTCTGAGATATCATTCCATATTACAACATTTAGATTTCAAATACATTTAAGATTATGGAAAAAAAATTTAAAGAAAAATGACAACACAAAAGAAGATACTTGTCTGTATTTCTCACTACACATGAATCCAGTGAAATGTCTTTGCTTTATTCAATAATCCATCTTGCTAGTCCAAACAGTGATACACTAGCTTATAGTCTTCAATCAAAAAAACTATAGAAATGTCTAAGAATCCACCCTACATACTTTTAATTCTGAAGTATTTATACAAAAAATTATTACAAAATATCTCAAAACAACTTGATATTTGATCTAGGAAATATAAATATCTTCTTGCAAGAAGATAGAGAGAGCTAATGAACTATTTCATGATGTCCCTCTTGTTATGGTTGTGCTAGCCTTTATTGTTGAAGTGTAGCCCTTTATGCTGGCTTGTTGTTGTAGAGTTTCACACCAGAGTCTTCTTTACTTTCATCTTTCAATTGATACACTTTAACCCTGATACTCTTTGACCCTGATGTGTTGTTTTTACATGTTTTACCTGGATGTTCCGTTTTTACTGTGCAGTAAATTTATCCCAGTAAATCTGTCATTGCCTCCCACCACTCTGCATTAGGTAACTTTACATTCACCATTCTCCTATAGATTTCATCAACTTCAGTATACTTGGAAAAATTGGGCTTGGTGAGGAATAAATGTTTGATCTCATGCTCCAGGAAAAACAAGTTCTCAAATGTGTTATACAGCACCTTGCCTGTTGGCAATGATTTTATGGATTAAGAGTTGGCTTGCTCCTTTGCCAACTGTCTGAGCTTGGTATCATAGTCTAACTGTGTCATGAGTTTATCATTGATAACCATAGGACTGGGCAGACATTTCTCTCTTAAAATCTAGAATTTAGCCATTAACCTATCAATGGTTACCTGCATATTGTGACATTTTTCTTCTAAGTTAAGCATAAGGTTCCTTTTCGAGAAGATCTTTCTTATTTCTAAAATGGTTGTATTCTTATCTTCTATATTTATCTCATGGATCTCATATCTATTCTTGTTGTTGATGAAGTGGATGAGGCTATTGGCATCCTTTGGCTTATCTCCCAACTCCTCCTTCACTTTCTTTATAGCTTCTGTAGCTATCTTCACTAACTCTATTTGTTAAAAAATAACTTGAATTGAGGGCCAAATATTCTTGATGGAGTCAATGATATTGGCCCACAACATTTCCTTGGTTTTCCCAAGTGGTTTCTCCAGTGTTAAGTCTTTCTCTAAGACTTTGATCCTCTCACCCATTCTCTGGGCTTTTTGTGCTTCTTCTTTCTGCTTTGGTTGAGCAAGTTTGCAGTTTGCTTCCAAAATTACAACCTTTTCTCTTAACCTGTTCATTTCAGTAGCCTAGATAGACATATCTTCCACGGCTTTGACTAGTTTTGTTGTTTTTTCTCCTTGTGCACCTGTTGTTGTTGTAGGTTCTGTTGTGACTGGCAATGTTGTGGAAAGTGGAGCAGTGGGTGTCAGTTATGCTGCCAGTGTAGAAGGAACTGTTGTGAATACTATTGGGATGACATCCTTGGAAGTTATGGCCATGTCGCTTTGCTTTAGTTGAATTAAATCATCCAACTCCTTTTCTGTCTCCTTGAGTTGATCATTCAGCTTCAAGACCAAGTCCATCAACTCCTCATGTCTGGTTTGATTCTCTATGACTTCTAGAGTTTGAGGATGTTGCAACTGGGGTATTTTCAATTGCCTCTTAAGTGCAGCAATATCATCATTTTTCTTCTTAATAAGCTGCTCTGTAGCATTTATATCCTTGGGATCATGTCCCAATTCAATCACTAAGTCCTCTAAGGACTTGATCCTTGTATCCTTGGCTTGTGAGGAGGCCTTCTCTAACTGGAATTGTGATGAGATGTTGTTCAAAGAGTTTTGTAGCTGATAGGAAACTATGGCTTTACCTGTCAGGGTGGAGTATATCATCTCTCCATCCTATTTGTGTAGTTCAATCTGGTCTATGGGATGAATATCCCTTGCCAACACCGTAAAATCTACCCTTTTGAAATCTGATGTTGTCTTTGGCTACTAGGCTGTAGGCCTAACAAAGGTCATCTGCAACTTTCCCTCTTTAATGTCAAAGGCTGACATTAGCCTTGTTTGATTTGTAGGAGTCAACTTTAGGTATTGTGCATATGTTTGGGCCTTAAGCGTCTCATTTCTGGTTTTGATTTCTTTGTATCTCTCCTTGATATCTTGATATTTGTCAGCAGGCATTCTAAATGATGACACTTCAACACTAAGTTTCCTTTCCAACATCCGAGTTTGAGATGTGGAAGGATCTTGCATGCCTCCAGTTGGAGTGGTAGGCCTACTTCTCTCTGCTCCTGTATTTGTGACCTCAGCTGAGTCTTCAATATATTCCTGCTCAGAGGTTGGATTTAGCCTTTGTCTCTTTTTTGATTCCTGCTACAAATCATAGGTGGCCATTCGTGAAGTGGAAGCCCCTTCTCTGTTTCTTTTTGGGATCTTCTCCTCGTTATTAGGAGTCTGCATACCTGGAGGGGTACTCATGGTTCTTTTTGGTTCTTCTAGTACCTACAGAAAAGAGTTGTCATCAAGCTGCTTTTCTAAACCAATTAGAGCACTATATACGTCTACTCTGGTGTTATCTTGGTCTACTAGGGTACCCTCCATCCATTCTGTCTGATTTTCATATGCTTCTATTTCACGTATAGGATGGTGAATGAAAGGTCCTAGCTTGACCTTTTGTCTCTTCTTTGTGATGAATTCCAAAGGATCATATCTCCAAACAAAACTTCTTTGGAACTTCATTCTCTGCAGAATTAGGTCTGCTTCTTTGCCTGCCTCCCTAGAGTTGCATATGAAGGGCCCTAGTTGGTCTTTTAATTTGATATTGGCCTTCTTATTTGCATTGACGAAGTTTACTTCATTTGCATTGATGATTTATCTATAGTATTCTAATGCAAACAACCTCATTGGGAGGTACCTTGGTAGCTTGTATGGTGCCAACATGCAACCATAAATTTTGATTTTTGTATGGTTCTGGTAAAGGTACCAGTCACCCACTTTGTTCTGTTTAGAATTTTGAAGGACTCTCTTTATTTCTAGACTGATTCTAGGAGGAGGGTTTCCAATCAACATTGTCATGACTGGGTGTACAAATAAATCAACAAAATTAGAATAAGAGTATGGAGACTGAGATTGGTGGATCAATGGGGTCCAAAAAATGACTGACTTGGGCTGACCTTTGGTGTCCAGCTTCTGAAGGGAGATTGGGAACTTATCAGGTTGGTAATATAAGAACATATGGTATAAAATTGAGGAGTACTTAAAAACCCTTTCATTGTTCATTCTAAGGAATTGCTCATCCATCCTATCAGCTATAAATTGGGCATAGTCATAAATGACAACAGGAGGCTATCCTAGAGTGTAGATGGACATGAAGGCAAGGATTAACTCATCAATGTATTCACTAGTGGTGTACCCCAAAATGCAAGATATAATGGCTACAATATTCTGGCCCCATGGGGAAAAATAGCAGCTACATATGGGGGGAGTCCTTAAGGATGTGTCTCTCTTCTCTGATGAAGGTTTGGAATATTTGGGCCAATTTTTCAGAGCTAAGTTTAGGATATATGTCCAACAAGTCTCCAATTGAAAGTGGGGTTAGGTTTGGCCTTGGATGGAGCTACAACATTTCATTAATTGAATCAACAATGATGGTGAAAAGGACCTTCTAGTCATGAGACATGATAAGTCTGTGACTGGTGACGTAGCAAGCATAGCACATGTGAAAAATCTCAGGAAAAATGTGGACTTGGGGGAATTGGTACTTGGGCAAATTTGTCTCCCAAAGGCCAATTTCATTAACATGGTTTAGGAACCTGTCCTTGCTTTGGCAATGTACTTTGAATGGGGACCCTTGGGTAGAGGTATTTATTTGGAAATTTTTATCAGCTAAAGGATGGTGGTCCAGGTCTAAATGAGGTGTAGTGATGGGCCTTACAACCATAGCAATTGGGGCAGCCATACTCAGTTCTTGTGGATTTGAGTGTAGGGGGTGATTCAAAGTTTCAGGGTAATGGAGGTTTTGCGGTTGTTTATGGCTCACAGTTTTAAAATTTAAGTAAATTTGATCTTTTTTACTTAACTAACAGTGTCACGAGTGTTAACTAACTTGGAATTTGACAATGGAGTTGAAATTCCATGGTTAATTACTTGGAATTTGGGTGAAATTGATCGTAAATGGGTGGTTGATGGCAGTTGCAGAGGTTTGTACGGTACTGGTACAGACTAATGAACAAGTTGGGTGTCTACAGCGTTTGTGGAGCAATGGTGAAGGTTTGTGAGAAATTTCGCTATTTGTAGGGGTTGCAATGGCTATTCTAAATTCTCAATAAAAATTGCACAAAAAGACTCAAAAGAGTGGTAAACAAGCTTTTATAGGAAAAATGGTTAATTTTGGCGAGTTCACTAATTGATGAATAGTGACGGTTTTCAGTTGAAAGGGGGAAGTGGTTTAGGAGGTCCATCACACCGCTTTTGTGGTGCGGGTAGTATTCAGTAGGGGTCGCCTGATTCCATTCAACATTTGTCACGTAGCATCAGGGGTCGGGAGGAAAACCACCTTATCGGGAAGGGCGGATGTCTGGTCAGCCTGATATGGATGTGAACCGTCGGATGAAGGGGAGGGAGATTGTATGGTGATCGAGAAGTGAAGCTGCACGAAGATTTACCCATAAAGTTTTTCGGGGGGCCCATGGGTCTAATCATCAGTGATATGAGATTAAATTGGAGCTTAATCTCATCAGGGACTCTTTAACACAGGATTAAGGACTGAGGGGGGGATTTAAAATAGTTGTGGGATATGGGGTAGTAATATAGTCTATAAATAAACTAAGAGGTGGGGTTATTTTATATAAAGAAGTTAAATATATATGGGACAATGGGTTTATCGAAAATTTTATATATTTAATTAAAAAGTTAATATGAAGTGAGATGAGTGGAAGGGGTATTGTGCTTAGGTATATGAAATGTTGTGTGCTTTCCATATACTTAGCACTTTAGGATAAATGTATTTGGTTGGTTTTGTACATAAAACATGTTTATAAAGGGGTTTTCCTAGGCAAGATAACTTGACCTTAGGAAAAGGGGTTTCATGAGGGGGGTGAACGAATTATAAGGGAATTTAACACCTTTCCTTCTTAAGTCATCAAGCCGAGGGTCTGGTCCCACCAAAAGTCAGAGAAATGCTCTGAGCCTTTTTTACTTAAAAACTATAGGTATTAATATTTTTATTATGAAAGGGAAGTCAGTGAGTGTCATAGGGGTTAAGATGAATGAGGGGATGTTAAGTAAACCAAATTGTGAGCCATTGCTTTTGTTTTGTTTACCACTTATGCATATTTAAATGATTCATTTGGAATAATGACATAAGTGCCTTTTGTATCAAATGACATGATATTTCTGCAACCTTTCTACTACTTACCCACTTACTCATCCTACCATTTTTTCTTCACTTTATTTGGGTGCATTTAGGCTAGCAAACCCTTATCAATCTTTTTCTTTTCTTTACAAAATAAACTATCTAATTCTAACCTTATAACCTCCAAGGGCTTAGATTAAGCTGATGAGCTCCTTTTATTCACTCTACCTATCTAATGATCTGCCAAGATTACATTGTTTGGTTAGATTTATTCACTACCTATAAACATAAAATTCAAAGTATGAAATAGCCAAGTTTAAACATTTTGGTTATCATGGATTTGTGGCATAAGTAACAAGCTGTACACAATCATTTATTATGCATAAAAAGTAAATAGTAGTGGCATTTTGACTTGCACACTTTCATGGTCTCTTTTTGTCTTTTAGGGTTCATATATTTCATTTTTTTGATCTTTTCATTATTTTTTCCTTTGATTATTCTTTTAGGCCATACCCTCTTTACATTTTTTAATTTTTTAATATGGAAAACATTTGCAGAAAGCAAAGGTATGTACAATATTACAAGGATTAACCTTAGTCATTCAAATTATGACTCCTATTGGTATAGGAACCTAACAGGACAGATACATGTATATAGAGATCCACGAGATATTTTTTTTTTCTCTTTCCCTATTGAGCTATACGAGTGGATTGTGAAGCTAGCACATAGCCAAGAAAGGTGGAAACTTGACGGTCCTATTGTGTGGACCCTGGAGCTAGTTTGAAGGTTGGAAGCATCGAGGATAAGATCGCTCGTGCTGTCAATCATTGGCTCGATCGCATCATAGGAGGATTTGTGACTGAATTCAAGGTCGACACCTCAATCAGCTACAACGAGGTGGAGAGATGCTTTTTCAAATGATCACGAGCTAAGTACGTAAAATCTCTTGAATACCTGGATTAAAATGATATTGTGCAAAAAACAGGTTATGCAATTACCTTGATGTTTGGGACTACGCAATGTGGATAAACTTATAGGAATGGTGGAAAAAAGGGTCCAGAGTATAGTCACTTGATTTCACCTCCACGAGGTGACGAAGAAGGGATAGTGAAGGTTTCTCTGCTAAGTGCTATTTAGTAAATAAGATAAGGATTCCCGCGAATACTACCTCCACCCACACCACCTCCAACTTCACCACCATCACCTCCAACTTCACCCGTACCACCTCCACCTCCACCGCAGTTCAGTATGGCAAATACAGTGAAGTTGCCTTTGTTCAAAGGCTTGGGAAACGAAGACCCAGACCAATTATAATTCATTGTGAGGGATGTATGGGAAGCTCAAGGTGTTACAGATGACCATATAAATAAGGTGACATTGGTTAGTGCTTTGCAAGATCGCGCGGGAACCTTGTATATTAAGTACTCTAATGATAACCTGAATACTGGAGTGGCAGACATCCAGGTAGCATTGAATAGAGAATTTAGTAGGCCTAAATCTGAGGTGCAGTCGATTGTGGGATTCAAAGAAATCACTCTGCAACCAGGTGAGACCCCTTGGGAATTAGATCAGAGGTTGAAGTGTACAACCCTTGAAGCCAACATGAATTTGACAGATGGACAACATCACAAGTGGTTTGTAGCTTCGATAATACCACACTAAAGGATTGCGCTATTGTAGCAGAAGATAACAACTCAGGTAGAGGCCTTGGAGATTTCCATGAGGCTACATGAAACCTCGATGCAAGATCCAAATCTAGGAGTTTAGTAGATCCATGTGCAGTTGAAGAATCTGTGCCTCGAGATGCAAAGTCTAAAGTAGGACAGGACGGTTCGACTAGAGGTGCGTGAGGAGGTATGGTGCTTGAAATGCAAGAGTCAAGGTCATAACAAAGACCATTGCCTAGTCTTTGCAAACTATATTGCAAGAGGAGGGCCGATGCCTTTAAGGCCATAAGCTCAAGAAGGACCTAGTGCGGGGCCTGAATTATGGTGCGCTATATGTCAAGTAGTCGAAAAACATGCCACGGATAACTATCACTTGCTACAAAACTTTGTACACGCACCACAACAGTTGTTCTGCAACTTTTGTAGGTCGATAGGACATGATGAGCATACTTGCAGTAGCTATAAATTGATGATGGATAGAACTACTGCCTATAGGGTTCAGGTTGAAACATAGCCCCTTGACCAAAGTGCAGGGATGGTGCAAACAGTGTTTCAGGGGTGCGAACGAGGCCGAGGTGGAGGAGGACCTGACAGAGGTCGAGGTGAGTTGATTTGCTAAAATTATGGAGGACCAAGACACTATGCCCGCGATTGCACTAATCCAACGCGTCCGTCGTGAAAGTATTGCATGTTGTTTGATCATGAAATGGAATAATATCCTACACTGATAGCTACGATACGTGACAAAGGGGCACTACCACCTCTGCTGACTCAGAACCTGTAGATGATGAGGTCTGAGTCGCGAGGAAGATCCAAATGTAAATATAGTGCTTAGAAGTGGAATCGCAATAGGAGAAAACAAGGGAAAACATCCAGAAGATAGTACATGGGTTCGCAAAGCTCCGATGAAGGAGGTTGAGTTTGATTTGGAGCGCACACGTGAAACCTTCATGGAAGCTAAGAAGAGCTTCATTGAGGCCTCCACCTCAAGAAGCAAGGATAAGCCTGATTTGGAGATGGACCCCTCTATGCTCACAACTTTCTTGGAGACCTATATGAAGTTACTACATGATAGTAAGGCTATGAAAGGGCTCCAAGAGCTCATCAATAGATGTGTTGGAATCGTGCCAGGTGAGCCACGCATAGTACGAACGATTGGCAAGCATAAAACAAGGATGGGACGAGAGATGAGACTGACCACGCAGATAGGAGAGTATGAAATGGATCAGGTTATTTTGGACCTGGGTTCAGACGCGAATGTCCTAGCAAAGCAGACATGGGAATGAATGGGGAGACCTACACTGCAACAATCTCTGATTCAACTAAGGATGGTGAATCAGCAGAAGATCATCCCCATGGGGCAGCTACAGGGGGTGACTGTGGATATTGAGGGAGCGAGTGCGCTGGCTGATTTTGAAGTAATAGGGATAGTGGATGACAGAAGTCCATATCTTGCACTCCTCAGAATTCACTGGGCTACTGATATGAACGGGGTAATCAATCTGAAGAAACAAAAGATGATCTTTGAGAAGAAATCGCTATGCATAATATTACCCCTTGATTCTGCTGAAGGATCGCGCTATATTAAACGATTGTGTAGTTATGAGAGTGATGATGACCTGGACTGTATCTATAAGATAACAGTGTGAATCCAAGATTGGGTGAATCCTACTGCAGATGGAAGGATTACATGGGATTGCAAGAGCTCATGCACTTCGGACTCCGATGAAGAAATAGAATGCTGGCAGAATCTGTTACATGAAGTAACTATGCTGAATTGCAACATGATGACCCAATTGTTGCGTTGTGTGTGCACAGAGGTAAGGAATCTACCTACTTATGATGGTATGAATGAGGTAGATATCTTTTTGGATGCATTTGAAAGGGAGGTACTAGAAAAGCAGCGCTTCCAGGCATTGGACTGGGCACTGCGTGCTATGCCCGCAAGATGGTGGAGTACACATCAGGGAAGCTTTGATGATTGGCGCGAATGTAGGAGAATGATGAGAACTTGCTTCGGGAAGCCTAAGATGTGAATGACAGAAAAGTATGATGGGCAGGATGCTCTGTACATGCATTTGGCCAAATGGACCCAGGCTTATGGAGAAAAGCCCCAACTTGAGTGGGTGCACTTGTTCTATCATACCCTGGATGTGGTCTCGATGAATTGGTACGTACAAATAGAGCTCCACCATGGGATAGGTGAATGGGATATCCTGCAGGAAGGATTCATGATGACATTCAGTTTTGAGGACGGGTTTGACAGTATTGATGAAGCACTACACGAGGTGAAAGCAGAAATATTTAGGATACCGCGGGATCCTTTAGACCTGATTCAGCCTGAATGTGTTAGGGTCCCACCCTAACCCCCTTATCTATGTAATGGGACCACGTCATAGTCAAGAGTCAATAAAGCCCATATTAATAATTATAAGTGGTTAATCCGCAATTAATAACGGAAACCACCAGTTAGTTGCAAATGGGCCATAGTATTAGATAGATGGTATTAATAATACACGGTATTGGCCCGTGGTATTGCACGTAGGAGTCATATATAAAGGATAGAAAATCCCTGCGAGGAGCATCGTGTCTTATTTTGTAATCGAGCTCTGCTCTATTGGAGGTTGCCCCCTCGAAGAGGCAAGTGAACATTACTCTCTGAATAATAAAATCATTGCTATTCTGTGTCCTGGGTATCTTTTCTTCGCATATTCTGTGTTCTGGCTATCTTTTCTTCACATATTCTGTATTTGGGTATCATTTGCAGGTTAAGAGCATAACAAGTGGTATCAGAGCACTTTCCACGGCCGGTGGGATCTCCATTTCGTAGCAAATTTTTTTTTGGCTAGAGATGTGTTCCGGTGTCTTTAAACCATGGGATCTGTCGTTGAGCGCATAAATCTGCGGATTTGGGGAGGCATGCACACAGGAAATACAAGAGGTGGTCACGTCTGTTGGACTCCCTTGTAACCCCTGTGGGTACCCCTTTGAGTAGTAGCGCATTAGATAGAACCATGCACGGACTATCTTCCACGTACCCTCTGGGTATATCGAAAGCCCCTTAGGCTTCTTTGAAACCTTGCCATATATAAACCATCGACCATCTCGCGGCTATAGTACACCGAGAACAGCACTCGGAGAGATTACTCGCCCGTACGATAGGGTAGTTGGGTTGTATGGCTAAGGGTACGGTCAATCCTCCTTAGTTAGAGCCCTGAAACATTGGGCCGAGTACTACTGCCAGACCCTTATGTATATTGAAATCTGTAGCACCTAACACTCCTCAAGACCCTAGTTCCCTTTTCTATCATCATCTCTTCCAAATCCGCTTGTGTAAAGGAGTGCAGCAGCAGCAGACATCAGTCCCAATCAGCCATTCCGATCTATTAGATCCATCAGATCCGTAGAAGCAGTCAGTTCTGCTACCCAACGCTATCAGATCCGCCATTCAGATCTCTCAAATCCACCAGATCAGAGTCGTTGTGAAGGGTTCCTATACCGGGGTATAATTTTGCAGGACTTTTGGCCGCATTGACATTTTGAGAATTTGGCCACTGCAGTATTGATAAGGGAGGAGTAAAACTCCGTTAGGAGTTTTTAGGAAAAAAAAAGTCTGAGATCTTTCGAGGCGCTTATTGGTAATCTAGCCCATCAGAATTAGGACGACGAGCTGAGCATGGTGGTACCATTCACTTCTTAGTGAATTTTTTTAGGCGGTCCCACTTTTCAAAAAAATCTGGTTGGTGTATGGTAGCAACTACAGCTCAAGAGATGGCCAATGAAAGGATGGACAAACTTGAAGAATTAGTGCATAACCTCGACATTCAGGTTACCAGACTACTTGGCATGGTCGAAAAAATAGTCCCGAAGGGCAAGGAGCATGCCCACGAGGAGGAGTATAATGGCCATGAACACAATGAGGGTGAGTCTAGCCACTCTCCTCATGTCTGGCACACCCACACACAACCCAGTCAGCAACCTCCCAAGTTGGATATGCATAAATTTGACAGTTCTCACCCGTCGGCATGGATAGCACAAATGGAGCAATATTTCAAACTAAATCGCATCTATGATGATGAGACTCAACTTATGTTGGGGAGCATGTACTTGGACATGAAAGGTGGAAATGGTGGGAATGGCAGCAACGTTGCACTGGAACTTTTAGGACTTGGCCCAAATTCACCAAAGCTCTTCAAGACCGCTTTGACCAGGAATCATCTTTTTTGGGTCATCTTACTAAGCTACGACAGACTGCTATAGTGGGTGAATATATTACAGCTTTTGAAGCCTTAGCCTTTCGTACTTGGGGTCTCTCAGATGGGTTCTACACGGAATGTTTTATCAGCGGTCTTAAAGAAGCTATCAAAGCCCAAGTCCTACTGCACCACCCTCCCACATGGACGGAGGCTTGCAAGGTAGCTCGTAACGTTGAAAGTGCATTAGTAGCCCAATACAGTCACCCAAATTTCTCCGCTAAAGGTCGCCCCCCACAGGCTCACAACATGACTCAAACACTTAAAGTCTAAAAGGTGTCACCTGCGGAGATGGCTGAAAGGAGAAAGCAAGGCCTATGTTACTACTGTGATGAAAAATACTCCCAGGGCATAAATGCAAGGAGCCCAAATTTTTTCAAATTGATGCCACTGACTGCAGCTCAACAGAGGAAGAGCCACCACTGGAGGAACATGAGTCGCTTGAAGAAGACAACCAACAGGACAATGTCTCTGACGAACCAATCATTTCGTTGTATGCTTTGGCAGGGATTTCTTCCCCTCAAACTCTCAAAATCAGAGGTTTTATTAAACATCGCCCAGTAGTAGTCTTGATTGATAGTGGAAGTACACATAATTTCATCCATCAAAAAGTCGCAGAAGCGGTACATTGTTTTGTACGAGCAGTTTCTAACTTCCAAGTTCAAATTGCAGATGGAGACACAATGAAATGTGAAGGCCGCTGTGAAAATGTCAAACTTCAAATGGGGGATTATCAGTTGAAAACGCACATGTTTGCCATACACATGGGGGGTTGCGACATTGTCCTTGGAGCTGACTGGCTCCGCACTCTTGGGCCAATCACAATGGATTTATAGGAGTTATATATGAGTTTTAAGCAGAACAACTACACACATACCCTCTGTGGACTTCAGACAGGAGCCCCCTCTATCATCAGCTCGCATAGGATGGAAAAATTGTTAAAAAAGGGAAATCATGGAGTTGTAGCTCAATTTAATGCCATCCAGGCAGTCGAAACCAAGCCGCCGCCAATTCATCCTGAGATGCAACAGATTTTAAATAACCATCTATCGGTCTTTGACAAGCCTCAGGGGCTTCCACCCTCGCGAGGGGAACATGATCATAGCATCACCTTGGTTCCAGGGGCCCAACCCCCAAATGTGCGCCCATACAGATATCCGTTCACCCAAAAGAATGAAATAGAAAAAATCATCAAGGAACTTTTGGAAGCCGGTGTCATTCATCCCAGCATCAGTCCTTATTCATCCCCAGTGGTCATGGTGCTCAAGAAAGATGGGGAGTGGCGGATGTGTCTTGACTTCAGGGCCCTCAATAAGTTGACAGTCAAAGATAAATTTCCCATCCTAGTGGTTGATGATTTGCTGGATGAACTCAATGAGGCTCAATTTTTAACGAAGCTGGATCTTCGCTCAGGCTACCACCAAATTTGCATGAAGGAAGTCAACATCCCCAAGATTGCTTTTAGAACTCATGAAGGACACTATGAATTCTTGGTCATGCCATTTGGTCTTTTTAATTCCCCCTCTACCTTTCAGAGCCTTATGAACGACATTCTCAAACCATATCTCAGGAAATTTGTCCTTGTCTTCTTCGATGACATCCTCATTTATAGTTGCACTTGGGCCGCGCATCTTCATCATGTAGATCTACTCTTGAAACTGCTCCGCAAGCATAAATTATTTGTCGAGATGTCCAAGTGTTCATTTGGCATGGCAGAAGTAGAGTATTTGGGCCACATTGTGGGGCGTGAAGGTGGCAAGGTGGACCCCAAAAAGATCCAAGCAATGCAGGAATGGCCTCAACCTAAGACCTTGAAGAGCTTGAGAGGATTTTTGGGTCTCACAAGCTATTATCGTAAATTTGTCTGCAACTATGGTCGCATAGCGAAGCCCCTCACCCAACTCCTAAAGAAAAATTCATTCTTCTGGACTGAGGAAGCACAACAGGCCTTTACAGCTCTAAAAAATGCCATGTGTTCCACTCCAGTTTTAGCACTACCTGACTTCACCAAATCTTTTGTCATTGAATGTGATGCTTCGGGTACAGGTATTGGGACGGTCTTAATGCAGGAAGGGCGACCGTTGGCCTTCACAAGCCAACAACTCGGTGGGAGGAATCTGGGCCAATCTACCTACGAGAAGGAAATGATGGCCATCTTACATGCAGTCGACACCTGGCGACCTT
>APFE031517672.1:29751-39796 GCA_000404065.3 Pinus taeda
TTCTACGGACCATATCAAGTACTTCAGCGCATTGGAGAAGTGGCCTACAAGTTGGCCTTGCCACCTACTACAAAAATCCATCCAGTTTTTCATGTCTCATGCCTCAAGAAAGTGATTGTGAACAATTGCAGAATTAAGACTAGTCTACCAGAATTGGACGAAGAAGGGTCCATCTGGCTTCAACCAAAACAGGTCCTAGACACACGAGTCAAGCAACTGCGCGGCCACATGATTAAGGAAATCCTCGTCAAATGGAAAGACACCTCTCTAGGAGATGCAACTTGGGAGCCAACCACTATTCTGCAGCAATTTCCGTAGCTTCAACCTTGAGGACAAGGCTAGTCTTAAGGGGGAGGGCATTTTAGGGCCCCACCCTAACCCCCTTATTTATGTAATGGGACCACGTTATAGTCAAGAGTCAATAAAGCCCATATTAATAATTGTAAGTGGTTAATCCGCAATTAATAACAGAACCACAGTTAGTTGCAAATGGGTCGTAGTATTAGATAGATGGTATTAGTAATACCACGGTATTGGCCCGTGGTATTGCATGTATGATTCATATATAAAGGATAGAGACTCCCTGCGAGGAGCATCGTGTCTTATTTTGTAATCAAGCTCTGCACTATTGGAGGATGCCCCCTCGAAGAGGCAAGTGAACATTACTCTCTGAATAATAAAATCATTGCTATTTTGTGTGTTGGGTATCTTTTCTTCGCATATTATGTGTTCTAGGTATCTTTTCTTAGCATATTCTATATTTGGGTATCATTTGCAGGTTAAGAGAATAACAACAAGGTGGATGATTATGGAATCTTCCAGAAACTCCTCTTGTGACACTTGCCTCTCTGAATTCGCCCAGGGATGAGTAAGAGATCATCAATCTCCAAGTGGAATCAAAAACTATTAGAGAGAGGACACTAATCAAAATCCCAGAAGCTAACTCACCCCCCTGCAATCTATATGGATCCCTCATCACAGAGATCTAGAGGCTGGAATCTTGTATCTTGTAAGGAAGTGTTGTTGGTTTCCTGGTGCACATCATAGTGTTGGGTGATCTAAGCTTTTTGTGAGGTGAAGAAGGGCTTTCATGCTGGTAGGATGACACTGGTAGAACAATTGGTTGTAATCTCTTTCTTTTTTCTTTATATTAATAAAGCTATTCAGTTTTCCTCCCCTTCTTGTAATGTTTGATGATATATGAATTTGTGTGGTCAATATATATTGGTCCTATATTGTTTATGATTGTTAGTCTTTGTTCTTCGATAGTATTATGCTGCTTTGATTCCACAGGTACTCTTTGAGCTGGGTAAGCAAGAAGGGGCAGTAAGATCTGTTTTAAAGGGAGAGGGAACCAAGCACAAGACTGAGGTTTGTGTCTTTATTCCCCTCTTATCTACTTCTCATAAAGGAAAGCAAAAGTAGTTTTGGTTTGTTTGTTTCTAAGATAGCTACCCGTCTTAGTGGGACTAGCAGCTCCGAGTGGACACTAGATTTCCCGATAACAATTGTATGCTGTGTCGAGAGAGGAAATGTTTAAGAACTCCATTTCTTCCTGGATGTACCTATGTAGGCAGCTGCGGTATTTGAGTACCAAATGCAACTTAGAATCCTTGATACCCAACTATATGTGAAGGGTATAAAAAATGTTTGTGAACTCTAGCACATCTTGGTCTCTTCCCTACCGCAGCATGATCCACTTTATGTATTTGTCCTCATAGCTTTTGACAGGGTAGTACTATTCCTTGATGGCATCCCAAAATGAATTCCAAGTGGGTGTGGCTAAAAACAATGAAACCATACTTTCATCTTGTTACTCGCAATAGGTTTCCCACCAGTCCTTAACGTCGGGGGCTGCTTTGAGAAGAGCGAAAACAATCATTTTCCGACTCGAAAATTCATGAACAAAAAAATACCCATCTAGCATATTTAACCATTTATCTACGACATCTGTGTCTATTTGACCCTTAGTGATGGGGATTTCAAAATTAACTTGTACCTTAAATGGTGTGGCATTTCTAGAGTAGCTGGTGGAAGTCGATGCATCGCCTCTGGGTAGTCACTCAAGGATTTGCGCAAAGCTATCCATCATCACATTCCTTTGCTGCTTGAGGGCTTCTTCGAGCAAGATTTTGATAGGATCTCCTGCCCCCTTGTCTTTCCTTTCATCCACAATAAGAATCCATTAAGATTTGCGAGGCTAGCCTTGCAAAGGTTTGACCAGTTCAAGCCCCAGCTCCTTATATCCCGACCCTGTAGGGGACATGCAAAGAAAAACAAAGAAAAAGCAAACCGCTCCAATACCACTCATCTGGATTTAAATAGGAATGCAAAAAATTAAAAATATAACCATAAACATAGAGATGCAACGGGAATAATACTTCATTTCATTAATGTAAAATATTTAAATATTCTTACAAACAGAAATGGAAATAAACCAGCTAGGGCGCTGGTAGCTTATCTCTAAGAAGAGAAGTGGTGGCTACATGCCTTTGGACTATGTTACAATGCGGCTCGAAGGCCTATTTATTGTTGAGAAACAATGGAAAACCCTTAACATCCCAAAACCTAACCCTAGAAGATGAAACGCCAAATTGTGGGCCCCGTTTTGGGTAAGTTGGTACATCAACTTCCCCGGGGTCGTAACTTTGGCACCCAATCTTTGTTTGACAAGTACAATAGCTCGTTAGAAAGATCTATCTGAGCACTAAAACTTTGGGAAGAGGAACATCAATTCATGGAACCATGTTGCTCCCAGATTTCCCAAAAGACGTCGTTTAGAGCCTCAAAATGGCTCCAGACATTTAGACCCAAAAAACTGCTAAAAATAGTAAATTGTGCTACAATTACAGAAACTGAAAAAATGAAAGAGACAATTGTGGGGGTCCAAATGGGATAGGTGGGTGGACACCAACATCCACCTTGATCATTCCTTCCCCTTTAGGAAGTAATGGTCCCCATTGTGTTGAGTTGCTCCATATGCTGAGCTTGGTCCCTGGTGAGTTGTTCTGCAATCTCTAATGCGTCCAGTAATGGTGGGAAGCATGGTCGAGGAGGTTCCACAATGAACACTCGATACAAGTGAAGGAATGGAGGAATGCTATGCTTCAAAGCATTGTTTTCGGTAGCCTTGGTACTAGTGTAAGGACCATGTTGGAGTGGTCTGAGTTTCTGATGGGCTCTAGTAAGGCTTTCTTTGTGCAGATGCAACTAGACTTTGTTGTCGACTTGAAGCTTGTGTGGTACCCCTGTAGGTGAGGGGAAGTTGTTCCTGTGTTCTGTCATGACCGTATTCCTTTGTTGCTGCTACTGCGCGGAAGGACCTTTCGTGGGGATCACGGATGTGATGACAATCTTCCCCTTACTTTGGAAACAAACCAGACAGAAAATGAATTTCCTAGTCTGGGAGATGAGCTTGTTGCCTCTCTTAGTAGTGATCAAAGAGGTCGCGGTAGGTGGGGCTACCTCCGGTAGCCTATATAATGAAATACCCAAAGAAATAATGACAGCACGAGGCCTTGACTCATACACAGCATGTCGCCTCCACAAGTATGACTAGCCTAATAGTACATCGCAAACATCCAGAGGTGTAACATCACACAATACCTTGTCTGTGAAGGGTTGATGTTGTAGGGAAGGCGACACTACTAGCAAAATTTGAGATCTCATCCTTCATGAAGCCACCCGATACTATACAGCTGCGGGTGTGGTTTATTTGATAGGCCCAACCGCTTCATGACATTTCCTAAAATGAGGCTCTTTTGGCTGCCATCGTTGACAATGAATTGCAGCGGCAAACCCTTCACCCACATCTGTGAGTGGAAAAGACGCTCCCCCTCCTCTAGGTCTTCAAGCTCATTCTTCTGGATCTTAGCAGTGGCAACAATGATGCTAGGCTCCCCATCAATGATCTGCTTCCATTTACCATTCCCCTTGTCAGGTTCTGACTCAAGGTCGGAACATGCATATAATTCTGAAGCCTTCAACTTGGCCACCAGCGACTACTTGGTCTGACATTCACTTATGTTGTGAGTGGGGCTCTTATGGAACTCACACTGGTTTCCTATGTCCTTCTTCAACTTTGTGGTGTTGTTCTTGTCTTGTGGCTTCGACGGGTTGTCTTGGGTCACCCTGCCTTGGCTTTATCCTTTGATCTTCTAATTTGTAGATTCAAAGTCTCACTTCTTTTGTTTAAACTTCTGCTTGATCTTGACAGCATATCTGTATGCTATGCGGAGAGAGGAAATGTTTAGGAACTCCATTTCTTCCTGGATGTACTTGTGTAGGCAGTCGCGATATTTGAGTACCAAATGCAACTCAGAATCGTTGATACCCAACTGTGTGCGAAGGGTATGTAAAATGTTTGTGAACTCTAGCACATGTTGTTCTCTTCCCTACCACATCATGGTCCACTTTCTGTATTTGTCCTCATAGCTTTTGACAAGGTAGTACTGCTCCTTGACGGCATCCCGAAATGAATTCCAAGTGGGTGTGGCTGAAAACAGTGAGCCTGTACTTTCATCCTGCTGCTCGCAATAGGTTTCCCACCAATCCTTGACATAGGGGGCTTCTTTGAGAAGAGCGAAAAAAATATTTTCCTGACTCGAAAATTCATGAACAGAAAAATACCCATCTAGCAGATTTAACCATTTATTTACGAATTTGCATCTATTTGACCCTTGAAGATGGAGATTTCAAAATTAACTTGTAACTTAAATGGTGTGGCGTTTCCAGAGTAGCTGCTGGAAGTTGATGCATCACCTCTGGGTCGTCACTGAAGGATCTGCACAAAGCTATCCTTCATCACATTCCTTTTCCACTCGAGGGCTTCTTTGAGCAATATTTACGCCATAAGGCGTTTCCCTCTGAAATGAACTCCCCTAAATATCTACCTATCCTAATCTTAACCGTTAGATCTGTTGTTAGACGATTCAACAATTCTCTGCCGTCCAAAAATCCATTAAAAAACAATTATTAGTTAAAAAATTAATTAAACTCAGCCCATCCGTCTACCTAGCCAGTCAGTCATGTGCTGCAGGAGGAGGGCCAGGAGGATGTGGAGTGACGCGCATTCGAAACTACCCGTCTGTTTAAGACCCTCAATTCCCAATATTTCCCCTGCGATCGAGTACATGGAAGATCAATGAGTGACGGGCAGTACAGGGGCTGAAAGGACAATTTTCATGCTTTTTCTTGTTTTTCTGGCAATGCAGATATCAGGCACTCGCTCCCTCTGCTGCAACTGCCTCGATTCCATCAACTTCTGGTACTTTCCCATTTTCCCCTTTGGCTACTGAATCTAATTTCTCTACAGCAGCCTCTTCATTACCCTCAAACTCATCTTCTTTGGCTGGAGGGGCTTCATCGGATTCGACCTCAGGCTTCGGTTCTTTTACATCCTTGGGTTTTTCTGTCACTTTTGCAGCTGCAACTTCAGGAGTTTCTTCCTTTGCTTCATCGGTTTATTTGATCAGACTTTCCTCTGCAACAGGTTGCTCAGCAGCAGTTTCTCCCGCTTCCTTGGTTGAAGTTTCTTCAACTCCATTGCCTTTTTCTTCGATGGGCTAATCTGGCACGCTCTCTGCTGCTGAGGCTTCATCCACTTTTTCCACAGTGGGAGTCTCCTTGGCAGCAGAAACCTCATCTGCGACTGATTTTTCTTGAGGTTCCGATACAGCTGGACTAGGATCGACAGGTTTTTCCTCGGTGGTTACAAGACGAGAAACCTGCACGCAGCGCAACATAAGTGTATGATTAAATTATGTTATTCTTGAATCTGCAATCGATATAAAGATGCCTTGAATATGTGCAGGGATGCAGAGGAGAAATAGAGGTTTTCGGAGAAAACTATTGTCCTCTTGCTCACAGTCGATTCCATTGAGGTATGTACACAATTACCCACCTTTATGGAAATTCCTTGCTTTCATTTTTGGGCTATTTTTAGTATGTCACTGTGTTTTGATATCATGCATTGTTTTTTTTGGTTGATAATCCTTTTTCTTTTATATCCCTGTTTTGTTGGAAGGACAATTTTCATGCTTTTTCTTGTTTTTCTGGCAATGCAGATATCAAGTACTCTCTCCCTCTGCTGCAACTGCCTCGATTCCATCAACTTCTGGTACGTTCCCATTTTCCCCATTGGCTACTGAATCTAATTTCTCTACAGCAGCCTCTTCATTACCCTCAGAATCATCTTCTTTGGCTGGAGGGGCTTCAGCGGATTTGACCTCAGGCTCCGGTTCTTTTACATCCTTGGGTTTTTCTGTCACTTCTGCAGCTGCAACTTCAGGAGTTTCTTCCTTTGCTTCATCGGTTTCTTTGATCAGACTTTCCTCTGCAACAGGTTGCTCAACAGCAGTTTCTCCCGCTTCCTTGGTTGAAATTTCTTCAACTCCATTGCCTTTTTCTTCGATGGGCTGATCTGGCACGCTCTCCGCTGCTGAGGCTTCATCCACTTTTTCCGTAGTGGGAGTCTCCTTGGCAACAGAATCCTCATTCGGGACTAATTTTTCTTGAGGTTCCTGCTGCCACCATCACCACTGGCCTCAGCCTTCAGAGACACCTGTTTTTGATATGCCTACTTCTTATCATGAGAATGCTTAACCTGATACAGCAACCATATGCTCACAGCAACTAGTAAGGCTATCTGAAACTCATGCTTGACCTTGAATCCCTTGGATCTCGGATACCAGTTAGATCCCTGCTTGAACATGATATCAATAGCCCAAATTCTTCAATGCAAAAACCCAACTTGCAGCAGAACAATCCCAATAACCTCAAAATGTCTTCAACGTATCTAGCATATCAAAGCCCAAAATCATTCAATGCAGACACCCAACTTGGAGCAGATCAATCCCAGCAAAATTCCCTCAAGACGTATTCGAAGTCTTTATTCTTTGAGAATAAAGAAAAGACAATGGTGGTTCATTCCCAAACTCCCAATAAATCAAAATACTCATTTCGATTGGAGTTTGGAGTTTGTCATTTTAATTGCAATAATTTTAGTAAAGAGATTTCTGGTACATTATCAAGGCCTCTAAAGCATGCTATCGGTGTGCCAATTGTTACTAGATTGACTGTGTAAAAATTGTGTCTATATGTTTGTTACTCCAGCAGCCTTATTGTTTTCTGCCCCTTCTGCCAAACTGTCAGCGCATACATGCTCGGAATGATATCATCTCTTTACTCCCATATTTTTTGTTCAGTTCCTTGAATACATTTCTTGTATATGCATGTAGCATTGTCATCATCCGTCCTTTACATGTGCATTTTTCCTGTATTTTAACTGGCGCTATCTATTTCGAGTCTATGTCCTTGTCAATGTCAATGTTTTGAAGAGATTTCTATATAGATTATATAAAAAATCATATCCAACGTCAAATCTTGGACCTCAAGAAAAAAGACTTTCCAAACAAGATTAGTGGGACTTTCCAAACAAGATTAGTGGTATTGATTTATTTAAGAAACACAGTATCCAGAAATAGAAATCGCCATTAACCTTGCATTATAATAAAAAAGCCTACGATAACAAAAGAATTATGTCCACAAAACCACACAGGCACAAAACAGAAGTTGCAAATGAGATACAAAAATTCATCTGTGATAGATTATAAAATAATAATAAAGTTATCACAAGAGGAGCTATACAAAGAAGTCACCTGCAGCACATATGTGTTTTGATATCATGCATTGTTAGTTTTTTTGGTTGATAATCCTTTTTCTTTTATATTCCTGTTTTGTTGGAAGGACAATTTTCATGCTTTTTCTTGTTTTTCTGGCAATGCAGATATCAGGCACTTGCTCCCTCTGCTGCAACTGCCTCGATTCCATCAACTTCTGGTACGTTCCCATTTTCCCCATTGGCTACTGAATCTAATTTCTCTACAGCAGCCTCTTCATTACCCTCAGAATCATCAGGACATAGAGGGAAAATGTTCTCTCTTTTGGGGTAGTACATCAGATGGTTCATTAGCATTTTCTGATGATGATCAAGTTTTTGAAGAATGGCTGTGGGACATCTTTTGCACCATTCCCTGCAGGTAATTTCTTGTTTATCTCTTTAAGTATGCTGCTTATCAGTTCTGATTTACTTATTTCAGCGTTTTGTTAAAAAATCTTTAATTGCTATGTAAGTATTACTGTAGCACTTCTTGGGGTGGTTAGCTTTTCAAACTCTCATCTTCTAAATAACTGAGGATGTTGCAACCGAGTTAATATGTTTTGAAAGATTTAGTTTTTCAGAATAAATGTAGTCAGCAAGGTCTCATGGTTGCAATTCAATTGATCTTTATTCTATTCCCCTTAGATATCTTGTTTGCACACACGACAATGACCCTAAAACTGTGGGTGGGTGTTTACAATAATGGAGATGTGACACTATCTTTATGTGGAGATTGAGCATGCTATATTTTCCTTCTTTTGTTTTGTCAGGCTGCTACTTTTCACCATTGAAAGGCCTTCAGAGCTATGAGCATCCATTTAACAAGATGAAAGCTGTGCCACGTGTTGATAGTACGGGTCAGCTGTGTGGTTCTACATTTGTAGTGGATTCTGCAAAGAAATGAAACATTCCCCATGTAAATAGTGAGACCAACTGGTCTCAGGACATATGAATCTATTCCACCGAAAGTGTGTATTTCTCATAATTATTGAGTTCTTCTAAGCATATATATATATTGTTGTGTAAAAACCTTGTGAATAAAATCACAGCTAAATTTATACGTCTTCTCCCCTGGTTTAAAAGGGACTAAGGTTAGTTAAAATGCAATGACACTTCTTGCCTTTCTGTAAATATTTGTTTTTCGTTTGTTAAAACTGTGAACACTTCTTGCAGAACATAAGCTATAATCTCTAGCTTTAATAGAATTATTCTCGATCAAGACCTTGATCCAACCAGCATAATGCCCTTGCATGCACATTTCCATTATTGACTATGATTTAAATATTACTATTTCTTAAATTGGCCAAACTCAGAGTACATTGTAACATATACTAATCCTCACCATGGTCATTGTCTGTGTTATATTTTATTGGGTGAAAGCCATTCTTATTTCTTCTGGGTTGGGGTAGAGCATGCCTTAAGAAAAATTGGTGTATAGCACTTTATTCTAGGTCCTTATAATTTTGTGAACATCAGTTATATATGAAATGGTGCTTTAGTAAGTTCTGCATTTTAATGGATAAATATAACTACCTCTTATGTGGCAAAGAGAAAATGTAAGTGCTAGATTATTCCTCTTTTTGAAAAGGTCAGATATCAGGCGTCCATTTCCATTTGGGCGTTCTCCATATTTAAGGGTGCCACCTTTTAAGAATGGTTAAATTGTACAAGCCACTTTTCCATGTTTAATTCAGCTTCCCTGTGTTTTTGAGCATGTTCTGTCTCTTTTGTACAGTTAAATATGTCCTTTCTTATCTTGCTCATTTCAGTCAGAGTTGTATTGCATTTCAGTTGGATGATTCCTTCTCATATAATATGAGTTTTTAGAGAGCATATGCATCATGGGAGGTGTATCTGCATCTGTGTTCGTTTTGTATTTTAATGGGTTTTATCTTTTCTATCAAATGTTCTGAGATCAGTAATATATTTTCTTAGTATTCCAATAGCCAAATACTCTCCCTAAAAAGATTTATGGGAAAGGGATTTTCTGAGGGGTTATTTTTTAAGAGATTAATGACAGGAACTTTGGTATTCCATCAGAATAAGATCCTTGTCCATTTACATCTGTATCAAATCAGAGAGTTTGTTTTCTTTTGTTTTCAATTGGGATCTTACTACATCTCTTGGGACAGGAACTGCACAAATTTCTGTTTCGGAGTTAAATTTTAACATAAGTGGATTGGAGGATTGGAGGAAGAGATCACTCCAAACCCTTTGCAAGCCAGAATGTTTCCAATAATTTTAAATAGTGATTGCAGAAAAATAAACGTGAGTGGATTATACAAAAGTTCCAGGTATAAGCTTAGAAGGTTAGTTTAATAGCCAAGTCCAGCAAAACTTGAGGCAAGTCCAACAAAACCTCGTAATTATGAACCGCAGTGGGTG